>JALIZH010028262.1:0-22500 GCA_030522465.1 Rhipicephalus appendiculatus | reverse complement strand
TTTTTTCTTTTCAATCGTTTATTAGCACAATTCGTAAATCAGCATTTCATAAGAAGTACTTAAGATGGCGTGGTTATTGCGACAAGGCGCTTGAAGGAGGACTACCTGTACCGGGGACCATGTTCCATTTTTTGCCTTTTCTACCTTATTTTCCTGACACCACCCAGGAATCTGAGATTGTCTTTAGAATAAATGGGAGGCTGCAAAGAAGCATGTTGTGGAGCCGCCGTCCACTCTCGGGTGATAAAATGGCCGAAATAATGTACAAGAACGTTCTAGTGGCTTTGAGGGGGGCCTCCTTTTTAGATAGCACAAGAAAAAAAAATATTATAAAGTACACAAATCAAAAGGACTTCGTCTAGCCCTCCAAAAGTGACAGATGGGATTATTCTTTCGATGCAAATAGAAATTTTGAAAACCTTAAAAGAGAAATAAAAGAAAAGACGAAGAAAACGGTCATAGTCGCGAAGGAGCCGTGGCGGTTGGGCAACCCTTTTCCCGATAAGGGAGACAATGGATCATCATTCTCCGCCCTGTTCGAAGTCTTGCGCTTACACATTCGCTCGACTCTGCAGGAGACATACTGTTGAGGTTATACTGAATGAAGGACCCCGAAGACGAAGTCAGGGTATCGTGAAGAGTCTCTCAAATAAAGACAGCTGTGAAACGTTTTTAATTAACTAAGAACAGTCTCAATACCCAAGGACAAATATGCCGACAAATATATCTAGACGTCATTTGAAATTATGATGAACTGTGATACTGATGGGTCAGTGGGCTTAGACATAGTCGATGAAAATGCATTATATTAACAAGTTTCAAGTATTAAGATCATGTTTGATGGCCCACAACATTTGCGACCTCACTCGCTCTTCTTTGTTGTTAAACTTCCATGCTATGTGTACATCTATGAAAGGGCGCTTTTGGTTTAAGATACCGCGTTTCGCGAAATGTAGAAACCTCACAAGAAAAATTATAGCAGTTATTCGTATAATCGTTATTGTAAGCTTTCGGTGCAGCTACAAATCGAAAAATGTTTCGAAGATTTCAGGCCCTGATAGACTATTTATTTACGTGGAAAAGCCCGACTTCACTCACACTGTGATTTTTCAGTCGAAGTCCAGTTTAACCGTATTTGTATTCAGCTGCAGAGCAACAGCCTGGCCAACTCAAAGATGATGTGTGAAACAGCGAAATAATTATCAAATGAAAAGGCTAGCAAGATGATCGTAATCACCTTCACAGGTTGTAATGGATCCTCGTGCGTGTTCAAAAAACAAAGGCGCACGTCAACAAGTGCTTTTTTTTTGTCATTTATAACTGCGGGTCTCGTAGTTGGGGCGCTACTGCCACGGTAGGGGTAATGGTCATAGGCATGCGCAGGCTGTCCTTTCAGGGGGGGGGGGGGGGGGGGGTGAGGGTGACGGCTCGTCGCAGCGTCCCCCCTTCCCTATTAAGTCAATGAATGGGGCAGACTTTGCGCCCTCCCCCCCCTCCTAGGTGACTAGGAGGCCCCCCCCCCCCCCCCCCCCTGCCCCCCCCTCACGCACGCGCCTATGGTAATGCTGCGCACTCGCAGTGCGTCAGGACAGCTTCCATTTCCTGATAACGTTCGGAGAACGGTGTGCTCTACTTGTCGAGGAAAGATGTGGATGCACACGATGAGTCTTTAATTGCGGAAGTCGAATCAATGAGAGAAACCCGTGTGACCTCCGGAATCTGCCTCATTCCACGAAGGCATACCTGAACATGAGCGACGAGAATTAGCAGCGCGCAAGAAAAAAAAAAAAAAAAAAAAGGAAAGAAAAAAACAGTGTTTCCGAAAATGTGCCCCCGAGTACCCGGTCTCTCGTGTTTCGGTAGACCTGTCATATCTCGAAGGCAAATCCTGTGCGCTCATGTTTGCCGAGAGCGCCCTCGATCGCTCGTCTATTTAGGTATCGGATGCAGCGTACGTGTGCGTTCCCTTTTGGTAAAACGGCGTTGCCTCGTAGAAACTTAACACCTAAACGGGTAGAAGCTATTGCCATGTTTTCTATTTATTTATTTATTGGCACCTATCTCTGTCTGCATTCTTCTATCCCATCTCTGCCTTCTAATGAAGGAGGTGTAGGAGAAAAGGAAGGAAAGAAAATGTCAACCAAACGCACGTCCGGTTTGCTATGCTGTTCTGGGGGAACGTGATTAAGGTATGAAAGGAAAGAAGAGATAAAGAATCAAGAAATGCCGGGGTGCTCTTCTGCAGCATAAGCCTAAGGAAAGGCGTTCAACTATATCATTATTATTTCTTTCTTCCAAGCTCGGTAGCAATTGCATTACGAGGGTTTTTTTTTTAAATTGTGTCTCACTTTCGATAGTGAGAATTTTTTTCGCAAAGCTAGAATAATTATAAATGTCGCGTTTACTGTCATAGCCAGACTTCTCCATATTTGTTTTTCCTCTTTTCAATTCCTTATAAAAGTTTTAAAATAATTTGTCTTTTTTTTTTCGTTTCAGAACATGCAAGAACGGAAAAGCAAATACGCAACGTGCGACGTGTCATGGAGTTCTCCGTTAGTGCTTGCAGCTCGTTATTTTAAACAAAGGCCCACGTTCTTTTTAATGCATTTTTTATACCCAAAATCCTACGTACATCACAAATTTCGATTCAATATAAAACGCAAGGTTCTCACTTTATTCATTTGTGCCATTGAAAGAGTATGGCGTACAGTTTCTGTTTATAGTGAAGCCCGCATTGACAGTGATCACTGCAGCTCCAGTGACCAAATCTAAGTTGATAATATTTGGTATTCCTAACTACGCAATAATGTTAGCATTGACCCTATTTTTTTAAATTTCACTCGATATTTTTTGTTAATCCGGCAAGTGATATAGGCTCCAAGTAAAGCCGGGAGACCTTTAACATCAGCTTCGGCATAACGAAGCGTCCAAAGGTATGAAATTTACAAAAGAACAAAAATAGAAGGCATCTCAAACTTCACTCCTTTCACTTCAATTGTACCTTTTGGTATTTAAATAGCTTGAACGTTGCCCAACTTTCATCCATGAGTGCCTACGTCTTCAAGTTTTAAACGTCTTCTACGTATATGAACTGATTTGTAATGAAACACACGAGGCAAGCATAATTTCAGATATTCTGAAATGAAAGCTTTATATCCTATTTGCTGCATATTTAAGTTTATGTTTCATGTCCATCCCACAATATACATACTGTAGTAACGAGAACAGAGACACAACACCCGATCGCTGGGCTGGCTGTTCTATTCTGCCCTTCGTGTTTTTTGTCTACGTGCTAGCCGAGCGCGTGAGCGCCCGCGTGCCGGTTTCGCTTTTCGTCCTTACAATACATATAGTCCGTAGCGATGAACTTCCGTTTAAGTTGCTTTTAAAGAAGATTAATGTTTTAAATCTACTCAGCAGTATCATTGATATGCAATAGAATGCACTTTAAGGAAGCCCTAACCACGCCGAGTTCTTACAGCCGAGCTGGTATGGCCAATTGTATGTGAAAACATGACTTTGGTTACCTTCCAGAAATCTCTGAGTGAAACGTACTTTTAGTGCTGCTTCTTTAGATACTCGCAAACATTTTAAATAGCAAACTCCTGACAGAGGTCCTTCAATAGCAGAAACATGCGCTGGGGTTACTGAAAGTTATGCTTTTTTTTTTTTTTTTTAAGTATAAAAGGTCAGACTCTGAGAATACGTCGCAGAAATGTAAGATTCGTGCCACACAATTTTTTTCCTGCCCATTCTCCGTGACTTTCTGTTTAGTGCACTGAAATGGTTTAAACACGCGTACTTGCCGAGTCTCCTGCAGCTGACATGTGAGGCCTTGCAAGACTTGAAGGCTCCGAATTCAAAAGACACGAACTTGTTCGGCCTTTCTAGCGCACAAAGGAGTTCAGCTCCGCCGCAGGGCAGCACACTTGATCCTTGATGGAAGGGGCGCGGGTTTTTTGTTTACTTACTTAGTGCTTATTGTAAGAAAACAACTGCTGCCTTTGTTCCCACGCGTAAAAGTACCGATCATCCTTGTGTTATTATTTCAAAAAGTGCGCCGCAGCGCTTTACCGTAAGCAATGCAATCTTTCGCCGGTTAAAATTTACAACGCACTATTTTTAGAAAGAAACTGCGGCAGCTTTTGCCGATTCAGTAGTTTGAATGCTGAACATGCTTTCGACAGCCGGCCGCTAACTTTTCTGCACGCTCAGAGTCCTTTTCATTCGCACTAAACATATTAGGAAGCACAGGATGCCAATACTCACAAACCTAGCCTTTCTAATTTGGCTGCGTTATGTGCAACGTGAAATATGTGGGATTTCTGCGCACATGGTGATGTAATAATAATATGCGGGATTTTACGTCCCAAAACCATGATATGATATTAAGGACGCCGTAGGGGAGGACTCCGGAAATTTAGACCATCTAGTGCTCTTTAACGTGCACTGACATCACACAGTACACGGGCGTATAGTATATCGCCTCCATCGAAATGCGACCACCATGGCCGGGATCGAACCCGTAACCTTCGGGCTAGCAGCCGAGCGCCGTAACCAGAGTACCACCGATGCGTACACGTGGCGATTTAGTACTCCGAAATCGAAATCATGAATTCCACAGGGTAGCTTCTTACTGACAGAACTGGGAGCTGTATTGCCTTGCAATCTTACGGATTTTATTTATTTATTTATTTATTTATTTATTTATTTATTTATTTATTTATTTATTTATTTATTTATTATGGGACACTTATTCAAATGGATAAGTTGAAAGGCTGGTGGTTGTCCGAATGGGCTATTAAACGTTAAACAATTCATTTCATAAATAAGCTAATAAAAAATAATATATAACTAGAATATAACGTCTTTTACTGCTCACATACTCTCCTCAAAGCAACTGTGATATGAGTAATAAAGCAATGTAATGGTGGGAATCAGCGGCAGAGCCATGAAGGGTATATCTGTATTGTTCAAGCAGAGCCCAGGCTCTCCCTCGCAGTGTCTTTAGTCGCACCATCTCATGTCATAGCAGCAATGGCCACTTCCATAACGGCTTTTCTGTCTCGAGATTGCGCGGCCTGCCCATCACCCCTCCGGAAACTGTTGCAATGTGTGCCGGCGGCCTAGCGTCCCTATAATGGGAGCCATCTTCTCACTGATACTTTTCACGTACATGTTCTCCTTTTGAATGGCTTTGTTTTCTTTGTTACTAAGGCGCAAGTGTACGGAAGTGACGTATCTTCGGCCGTAACGTGTGCTTGTCTAGGTAAACGGTGCCTTGTCGGGAGATATGACATCTCCAATTAGTGTCGCTGTTTCAGGATTGTCAGTCTGTGGTCAGTGGCCGTGAATTTACTGGCAGCATCTTTATACCCTTATTAAAAGCTGTACCTTTAAGATACCAGCTTCTGAGTGGAGTCACTGGAGTTTCATTTATCCCTTCATTTATCGATCAGAGGTTGGTGAGCCATGAAGTGTATATTTAACTATCTTTAAAGTTATGTGCAGCTATACGCATCGTGTGTGCTTTATATTTTGCTGGAGTTTTCCTTTTCTCGAGTCTTTTTCTTTCTTCAAAATTGTATTCGGCTCCATAGTCTGAAGTCAAGGCAAGCATGGTTTTTAGAGGCGCACTCAGCTGTTGTGCGGAAGGATCATTAACATATATCTCTTAAAGCGGCCTTGCAACACTTTGCCAAGTAACCATCGAATGCCTTCAATATAGAAGTTTATTGCCTCCCGAATTGACTACCGCAAAAAAATTTACAATTGGTCAAGTACGAGTGGAGTTACTGAGATTTGTCGCACGCTGTAATTGCGTTCTCTTTTCTCTCGCTCCAACGAGCGCTCTGCAGGCTAAGCAGGGAGGGGTGGCACTGAGGAAGAACGTTATGTCAGGCGCGCGTAATGACCTTGAGCACTTATTTTGTTCTTCGAACGCGCGGCTTACTTTCAGTGTGATTGCGAGCGGGCGCGCGGGCACGTGGCGACCTCCTGCGGTGGCTTCGATAGCTATGCAACTCGCGATGCTCAAATCGGTCAATGGCTGTGAATTTGGGTATATTGCGTGGTCATGAAAATAGATGGCATCATTTGCAGAGAAAAGAGGGAGCGATTTCGAGGCGAGTTTGAGAATTTGTTGTAGATTATAGGTCGCGTGCTGCGCTATGATGTTCGCTTCGCGTGTTCCCAGATGCCTCGACTACCGATCGGCAGTGTTTTCTGGCCATGCTAAAAAAGTGTTGCAGGACCACTTTAATACCACTTTTCGTGAAGCATCAGTAATCAGAAATTAGACATTTAATTTGTCGCTTTGCTTCCCTGATTTACTTTAATTCGTCAGAACGTTTTGCTAGTCAACTAAATGCCCCTTTGAATTGCACGTTTAGCGCATTAATGTGACACCATAGGTGTAACAGGTCCGGAAATTCCCTAGCTTAAACACGTTTATTTGCAAGCCACAATCGGAGACTGATTACTTACAGACAAATGCACGCACGTCCAGCAAGCCCCCCACAAGCACCTGTCAAACGAAACGATTCGCGTTGACTTAAATAGAGGTTTAAAGTCAGCGACCTGATCACTAGATAATCCCCTATCACCCCCCCCCCCCCCCCCGCCCCCCTGTAAATCATACCCAATTTAAAGGTAGCGTATGTCATCATCACCAGCTGAAATTCATCAATATTTGTTCATTTTACGAACTTGCATTAGTGAGTGAAGTAGGTGTCACTCAATGACGTCAAGATTTCCAAAGAATCGCTGCACAATAATGCGCATGGGTAAAGGCTGGTTCACACTGGCGACTAGCACCGGTCGTGCGACCAAGTTAGTCGCTTTGCGACTGGTCGCAAACAGTCGCAAACAGTCGCTTCGGTCGCAAACGACTGCTTTTGCTCAGTCGCTCGCTGCGCGACTTTTCAATCGCGCGACTGCAGTCGCAGGACGGCTGGAACCAATCAGCGAAGCCCAGAAGTGACGTCAGCATTTGCTTACAACCGGGCTGGTCGCTTTTTCTTTTTTTTTTATTGCACTCCCTTGGCTCGCTGATAACGAGATCCGGACGTGACTCTCTGGGTTTGCGACTTCCGGTCGCTCGCATGCAGCCTCTGCCGGTGTGAACATCGGTCGCTTTCAGTCGCTTTTTTGGTCGCCAGTCGCAAATGGTCGCGCTACCGGTGCTAGTCGCCGGTGTGAACCAGCCTTAAGAATGGAGCGGTAGACCCAGAATCCACACCGATGAAATCGTCCACTGAGTGATTCTGTCTACGACTGACGATAAGCCTTCAGACTCGAAGAGCTCCTTTTCGTCGACGCTCCACTACCTTCTCAACTGTAGAAGAAAACCTCATATACTGCAAACAGAGAGGAAAGAGTGTCAAGTCGACTACCGTTTTTGGGTAGCTATCGACAAAACCGAGACGTCTTGCTTTCGAACGGTATTACAGGCCACAAGATGTCGCTATACTGCCTTCTTACTGAAGTGGCGTCCTCATAGCGACAGCACGAAAATGCATTCAGATGCGTGCCGACGTACTCGCTTCCACTATATACAAGTGATAGAGGAGCAACTTCTGCTAGATGCGAGCAAAGTAGGTTTCCTTGGCCATGCTGTCGGTCTCATAAGGGAAGACCTCGAGCCTTTGATGTTTTCACTTTTTTCCCGGCCAATCAGCGGCTGGTTATTTGCTCACCGTGTCACGGGACTTGTCACGACTTTGTAGGCACGTGCTGCGCGAAGAGGGGGCGCTATCCGTCCTCTTCCATGCGCCTCGGGGAACAGGCGTTCGACACGAGGGAATACGAGCAATAATTTTCTTCGACAGGAGACTGCAGTGACATATTTGGTCGGTAGAGATGACTAACTTCACTCCCCGTCAATTCGGGCATGTGCTATCTCGCAAAAACTTCCCTTACCACGCGAAATGAGGCGTTCTTTAGTAATGAGCTAGTTTTCTTCCGTTCTCGCAGCTTTCAGTAAGTGCGGACTTGTATTCCTACTAATAAATTACAGTAAAATTTTTTTCCCACGATGAGAAATGGAAAGGTGGCATATAAATGTGCAGTTCCTGTTATCTAGGGAAGTCAGCTTTTGTTACAAGCGTCTATTCACTGTCGTCTTCCAGTGATGGTAACCTTCGCGAAAGCATACAAAACATTCATTGTGCGGCATGCGAGCTCTGCGGCACCGAAGAAAAGATTGAAAGATCGACTAGTTGTTATGCCACAGCACTCGATTCACCTCTGAAAAACAAATGCTTCCCGACTCGTTGTGACGCACAGATTCTGCTAGAACTCCGTACCTATCGCTCGCATCACAGTTGCCTTTAGGAGACTATACTAATACATGATTACGTTTCTGCATGCTACGGGATTTTCACCTCGCTTAACCACTGCTAGGCCAGCAATAAAAATAGCTCTGGAGCTCTTCCAAATTGTACTTGAAAGACATGTAAAGTTCGTACAATGCGTTATGAAACAAGGTGCAAGCATTCAAGAACACTCTGACGTGGCACTTTCAGTTCCCGCTTGGTGACTGTATCTCTGAGTACGACGAATTAAATCGTGTTTCTCATGGACACCTTCCATATAAGGAGTCATATATTCTACAGCTTTTGTAGATCATGTCCGCTTTTGCGTATCGGCCATTAATCACGCATTCTTACATTTATTTGACTAAGTTAGTGATCAGGAATAATCTGATAATAATGCATTGTTGTTACGAGAGAAAAACAAAACGTACGAACGAGATCAAAGATGTGCACCTAGTTTTCGGGAAAAGTAATAATATCCGCTAAAATAAGGAATCAATTGATAACTTTGAAAAATTAGGCAAGGTTATATTTTTGTGCTTGTGATAAACTTATGCATACATAGCGCATTTTCTCTTCTTTTTACCTTCTATCAATGGACCTCAAGCTATTAAATAAATGTATCAGTTCTACGATGTAATTTCTGTTCTGATGCAGAAACTAGATGGTACTTGTATAAATTAGCAATAATTCACTGAAAAGGTGACCAAAATAGACTGAACTTCGAATAAAGGGCTTTCACAATGGCTCATATTGCCTTTGAACTTGCTTTTGATTGCCTCTTGTGAGCCGCTGCTGATGCTGCTTTGCCTCTGCCCTTTTGTGTTTCAAAAGATATACAGGTCTAAGTGCACGGCCCTGACGAAATCAAGAAGTCATCATGGAGGAAGCTGACGCGTTTGCAAGAGCATGCGCAGTTCGGCTTCTTCCCAACATCAGTACGTTTGCAGAGGAGCCAGCTTTGTACATTTCATCTCTGTTCACATACGAGATAATTTTATATTTCTTTATTTGCCTATACTATTACAATGACGGCAGCAGGCGTTTGTACGTAATTATTACCTGTCCTGTAGTCATACAAAAACACCAAAAGAGCGAAGTAGTAGTCTGGCAGTTGCATAGGTCGGCAAGACTTGTGGAGCTCGCTCAGACTCACTCATGAAATATATTTTGCGCTTAGAGCTCACTCGGACTCAGACTCACCGAAATTTTCTTCAACCAGACTCACTCGGACTCAAATTCACCAACACATTACTCACCCGGACTCACTCAGACTCAGTCTCACAACTCGATCGGAGTCTGAGTGAGTCCAAGTAAGTCGACTCATGTGTCCGTTAGCCTAGAATTAGCTTTTTCGACCGTGGTGTGAATGCACTTTAACACCAATATGTCACGTAATCGGTGCTCTTCTTCGCACCTTTTGATATAGTACCTTCGAATACGAGTTATGAAAGCTCGCAAACCAGTAAGATCATTTTTATTGAAAGAGGTGACAAAATAAGGTATATTTATCAAGAACTTCCCTGAAAAAGTTGGCGGGTGGGGAGGTCAAGGCACCCTCTGTGTAATTCGCGTCTCTGATCAATAAATATTTAAATGGAGCATGAACGACACTGATTTGGAATACGTGTGAGTAATAATAATAATATCTGGGGTTTTACGTCCCAAAACCACTATATGATTATGAGAGACGCCGTAGTGGAGGGCTCCGGAAATTTTGACCATCTGGTGTTCTTTAACGTGCACTGACATCGCACAGTACACGGGCCTCTACCATTTCGCCTCCATCGAAATGCGACCGCCGCGGCCGGGATCGAACCCGCGACCTTCGGGTCAGCAGCCGAGCACCGTAGCCACTGTTCCACCGAGGCGGACTACGTGTGAGTAGACATGAGTATAAACGTGAATCCAGATAAGGCTGATAGTAACGCTGAAGATGAGTAGATAGGAGTCAGTTGTATTCAGAGGCACTGCAACCGCACGCTTCTACACGAAATCACCAAAATAAAACGAGGGGGTGTTGCAGAAATGAGATCAAGAAAAATGATAGTGTGGTAGGTTCATATCCATTCGTCAATTAAACACAAAATATGCACAAAAAAGAAGACAGCACAGTGTCTTTGTTGAGAAGCAGTCCAACACAGCTTTGCGAGTTCCATATGTAGCTTTTTCCCTGATCCTTCACAAACAAAATGTTGTTAACTTAAGTTCCATCATGATTATGTTACCGTAATTCACACAGCAGTAAAGAGTGACAACTGCAAAAAGTTGGTCATCATAACGTCGTGTGTGAAAGCCACAGTGTTTCATGCTGTAGTACCTATAGTGCACTCTTGCGTTAGCGTCTATGGAGGCTCCTTGAGCTGTGCCTCAACCAGCATGGGATTGATGAGAAGTACAGGCTTATAATAAGCTTCGAATAGATTTCCATCTGATGGTACCTGGCGCCTGTTCAGCGAGCTTCCAACAAATTGATATTAGGTTTTCTAATTAAAATTTGCTTTACTCTTTTAAGACTTATTGTAGAAAATTTACTTGACCATGAGAGTGAATTGAAGCGTGGATGAATTCATCCACGAGGGTACGCACTGCTCTGTAATTGTGTTCTAGATCTGGCGTTACCAAGTACTGAATTATTTTTTGCCAACAGTGAAACAAACATGCGTGTTTTTCTCTCATAAGTACTCATCATCTATTTATGGAAATGCAAATACTGCAACCAGTGAAAAGTGTTGTGTCTCTTAGAGAAGCACTGAACGCAAACGCATCGTCTGCTACGACGCCTGGGCGCGCCAGTTGTCGCAGTAGACGATACGTTTGTAATTATGTTATTCTAACGTTACGTAATTCTAACGTCTATGCACCGTTGTAAAATATGTAATTCTCTGCACCGGTTAGGGACGTTCCATCCGTGCGGAGCGAAGCGTGAGCGACGCTTTGCTAAAACTGTCCAATGCAACCTGCGAAGCCCAAACGTCACGTAGGCAAAGCAAGATATTCAAAAGTGAAAAAACAGCGCTAAAATGACGGGACATGAAAGGACACAGGACAGGGCGCTGACTAGTAACCAAATATGTTTATTTCGTCAGTCAGCATACATATATACCACGTGCGTACGCTACTGCAGAAGATATTCAAGTGGGCGAAGCAAGAGACCCTAGCGCGCTTCAGAAGCTTTCAACAACAACTTCACCACTTGAGTACTTTTCACCGCACCCAACATCAACGCAAGAGAACACCGTAGGCATTGCGGCAGAATACAGCTGCAGCGCGCGAAACGAAACTAAAACTGCAGAAATAAGCATTGCAGAATGTTTGCTACCTAACGCAAGCTAAGCAAGCAATAATAAGCAGCAGTTCTATGTGGCATGTCGCTGTTACTGCACTTTTTTTTTTCATACTGTCGTAAGAGTTCGTTCGGGATTTCAAGTTGCGATTGAATAAAGATTACGCTCCATTGTGCTTGTTCAACCGTAACTTCAAATCCCGAATGAGTTCTTACGACTGTAGGGAAAAAAATGCAGTAACAGCGACATTTACCGCCACATCGAAGAACTGCTGCTTATTATTGTTTACTTAGTTTGCGTTTGCTAGCAAACATTCTGCAAGGCTCACGATCCCTTGGGATCACTCTCCCTTGTGCTTGTCCGCCACGGTGGACCAGTGGATGCGGTGCTCGGCTGCTCACCCAAAGGTCGAGGGTTCGCCCACGGCCGCGGCGGTCGCCATTCGGTGGAGGCAAAATGGCAGAGGTCCGTTTACTGGGCGATGTCAGTGCACGTTAAAGAACACTAGATGGTCCAAATTTCCGGAGCCTTCCACAACGGCGTCTCTCATAATCATATCGTGGTTTTCGGACGTAAAAGCCCAGATATTATATTATTAATAAATTACGTGGTGCTTTGCTTGTTAGCCGTGCCAAAACAAAGTTTACTGAGGCAAATATTACCTTCTTTTTAATATCGTATCTTGAGGCTCTAGTAAGACAGAAATGGGGGGGGGGGGGGGGGGGGTTGCTGAAACCACGCTGCACAACGTTCATTATAGGGCCTGGGCCGCGCTAACGAATGATGTGGGGCAGTTCCTAAAAAAATTACTGAGCACCAAAGGTGCAACAACGTTGGACAAGCGATGGACTATGGCCGTGGGAAGCGCCAGGTGTGTGGGCGGGCAGCGTTTGAACCGGCTTCGCAAATATTTGACACACGAGATATTTTTGTGCCGTGGCGTGTGGAATTTGATGGTTGTTGCCAGAAAATGGAATAATATAATGAAAGCTTTTGTAAACAACTCAGGGCGCTGTCCATCACATCACCTACCAATCAACACGATTGGCGAAGAAAAGAAGGTTCTCACGCGTTTTATTTTGCTGAATTATACAGCAAAAGTTATTCTAATTACTCTAGATAACAAAAAAAAAAAAACGCTGCACTTCCCAACCATACTTCACGATTTATTGCATTCCCTCCATCTCCTCCTACTTTTGTACTTGGTGCTGTCTCGTCCTTGCACAGGTAAAAGAATGCTAAAGGAAACACGGACAAGTAGACACAGGACTAGTGCTGACTGCCAACTGCGTTGGTTTATTGTGAAAATACACTGAAATACCTTGAAAAAGGGTACGCAGGAGCGGGGAAAAATATCAAGACTTAAGCAGCGCATGCATCAAGTAACAAAGATTGTTTCGTCAAAGAGGATTAGTTGCAGAGATATGTGCATTCGTTGACAGTTAGATTTATCGAAGGCGCGCTAACACATCTTGCAGAATGTGTTATCGGATGTGTTAGGATGAACTGGGATGCCCAGTCGGCGGGTAGTACTGTCCGAATGAAGCGCCAGTTTTCCTGTCGTCTATTGCTAAAAAAACCGGGCATGACTCCTTGTCTTACGTTTCTACGCCCTACGTTTAAAGAAGTAAAGTAGAAGAGAACTCTTGCGCGGGACTGTTCCAGATAGCTCGTACATACTTTCGTAGCTAGAAGTCTTACTCTGGATTTTCGATTGTATTGGCTCCGTGTGTTACCTGCCCGTAAACTGCGCGCCGCTCCTAGACAGTTGCTGACGACTGACACTGTGCTAAGAACCAATGACGGTACTAGAAGTATAGCAGAGAATGAGTGTATACGACTAGGGACTTCTCGTCCAAGGTTTCATTACGGCTTTAGCTTACGATGAAAGCCTACGAGCGCATTAGCTGCTGTCACCGTGTTCACGTTACGTCTTGCATATTTGATACCCACGCTTTTCGTGGTCCCAGTAAACGTGCAGCGACACCGTAACGTTTAACATCCATAGAAGAAGAACATACTACCACTTTGTACTGAGAAGCGATCGTAAAAAAACGTTTACGATGGACGCGAGAGACATACTTCCAAGGGCAAGAGCGGAAGTGTCTGCCTGGGGACAGTTCACATGGGAACGAACGAACAACATTTGATTGCACTCTAGGCGGAAGTGGACAGCGACTCACCGAGGGAGGCCGGCGTCGCAAAGGTTCCTTATTTTGCTCTTCTAAGAAGTTTCACGTGTGAACGCAGTCTCTGGGGAGCGCAGCCTCCCCAGAGACTACGAGGCACGGCTCAGGAAGCAATGGAGAGAACGTGAGCAAAACAAAGATGCAAGTTTAACGACTAGAATTGATAGCGTTTCTTTTCCTCTACTTTGAAACTCTAAGAGAGACGAAGTTGGTAGTATTACACAATTTTTTTTAACGCTGAGACTACGTATTGCGTCAGTCGTACGCGTATTTTACGCGACGTGACTGCATTGTCTTTTCTGGACGAGTAAGGGAGGACAACCACGCGAATGTGTTCAGATTCATGCGGTATCACATAAATAAGCGCGCAGTGAGTTCAAAAAATCATGCGACAAAAAAAAAAAAAAAAAAAAAAAAAAAACGCCGTTTGTCAATATATAGTTCTGTCACAATAGCCAATGGATGCTGGAAATTGAACCCAGTACTCCAGCATCCGAGGTGGACGTTCTATCAACATTGCCTTACGAACTATCTTAAAAAGGAAGAATGAGAGAAAGTACGCCGCTAGAATTTTTAAAGATTACGGCTATTAAGCATGGGCGTCGGCAGGGGGGGGTGCAAAAGGGACACTTGCCCCCCTCAAGCCTCACCAGCACTTGCCCTCACCCAAGCTAGACCAGTGCTCTCCCCCTACCCCAGCCGCGATGCAACTCTCGTTCGCACCCCCCAAGAGAAAATCCTGCCGACGACCATGCTAATAAGCGCCTGCATAAGACAGACGTTTCGGTGGGCTCCCAGATAAAGCAGACTATATATTTCTTGAGTGAGTCTGAGTGAGTGCCACTTTTGTTTGCCGACCTATGGTCCTATCTACTCATATTCAGCTTTACTACACACTTAAACTCACGTCTACTCACACGTACTCCAAAGCAGTATCGCTCATACACCCTTTCAATATTTATTGATCAGAGGCGTGAATTACATAGGGGGGTGCCTTGAACTCCCCCCCCCCCCCCCCCCAGCTCTTGATAAATATATCCTTTGTTGTCATCTCGTTCAAGAAAAATGTCCTTACTGGTTTGCAACCACTCATAACTCGTGTTCGAAGGTACTATATCAAAAGGCACCGAGAAGAGCACAGATTGCGTGAGATATTGGTGTTAAAGAGCATTTACACCATTGTCGAAAAAGCTGATTCTAGACTAACGGACTCATGAGTCGACTCACTCGGACTCACTCAGACTCAGACCGAGCCCTGAGTCTGAGTCTGAGTGAGTCCGGGTGAGTAAAATTTTGGTGAGATTGAGTCCGAGTGAGTCCGGTTGAAGCAAATTTTCGTGAGTGTGAGTCCGAGTGAGTCCGGCTCAGAAAAAAATTTGGTGAGTCTGAGTTCGAGTGAGCCCTAAGCGCAAAATATATTTCATGAGTGAGCCTGAGTGAGCTCCACGGTTTTTGCCGACCTATGAGTACCATACTTTAGCCACATCAGTCAGGTAAAAGCTGACGTGCCTCAACTTTCCACAATCATCCCATTTGTTGGGACCTCTAACACGCCCATACTCTGCCAGCCAGTCTTCGACGTCAAGTTTGTCAGTGCCGCTGAACATCGGAGGGTCACGTTGACGAAGCATCTCAGCATACATGACCGACGTGGGTGTACGTGGGGCTCGGGAGTGAGCGGCGTCCTCGGTCATTGCGGTGGCAGATGGTAAAGTGGGATTGCGGAGCTCCTGGACGAGGCGGGGAACTACCCAGCAGCTTCACCAAATGCCATAGGTGGATTCTTCTGAAGAATTTCGGCACAGCGCCTGGCAAGAGGTTCACGAAGACAAGACAGCTTCCGCACAGCAACAGGCCGAGCGCGCAACACACGAACGTCATCGTCTTCCCTCTCGATAGCACAAAGCTGGCGCCGATGTTCACCGGTACAATATTATATATATATATATATATATATATATATATATATATATATATATATATATATATATATATATATATATATATATATATATATATATATATATATATATATATATATATATATATATGCATGCGAGGAATAAGTTTAATGGTTCTGGTGGGAAATGTCGAAAAAGAGGACGACAAACGTACGAAACACAAATTTTCCTAAAGTTTCGGCAGGGGGGACCTGCCTTCGTTCATACCGCAGCGTTCAAAGCACACTCTCTAATATAAATCGCTAACTTTCCTTCATGTTTATTTATTTAGAGACGTACGTTGATCAACACCCCCACACCTACACCATTTCCAGGATATTTATTACATGGAATGCGGGCGAACAATCAGCAGTGAACTGCGCGGTGCCTTTCATTATCGTTACCATCACAACCGCTCTGTGCCTGTACACAGAAAATAGAACTGCGTTTGAGCAGACTTAATATTATATGCTTAGCTTGTGCGTTTGCTTCAAGTTACGTTCATCGTGCTTTAAAAAAAAATATTCGATTCATCGGGCGATTCCCTTCACTCAACATTCACGTCCTTTAACACTCCATTCGACGCCTGCAATCTTCGACATCCATTTCGAGACGTCGTGCTTCCAGATTTGCCAACAGCGTTTCTTGCGGCAAATGGCAGCGGACGAATTCTCGCCGCCCTTTTCATTTCCGCCCAATCAAACAGCGATGGCCTCGGGGTTTCACCCTGGAGAGGTTATATGTGATACGACGGCGAAGTTTCAATCGATCCGCGCTGCTCATACGAAACCGGCATTATGCGGCTTTCCGAGAAAGCGACGAGGAGTTCAACCAAAGGACACGGCACAAGAGCCGGACGACAGCTGGTGAAAAGACTGGTCAGCCGAGACACAAAGCGGAATCCGGTGCAGCATTATATATATACTCGCCAAGTTCTTGATTTCTTACACGCTCGGCGCCCTTTTAGCGCAGGAGCCTTAGGATGCTAGGGTACACGGTTAGTTTTCATTGTCGGGTTTCTGGGAACTACTATTATCAAGGCTAAAGCCTTAGATGCCTGATCAAACACGAAAATTGACCGTCGGCGTTGGCATCCCACGGCGGTGGTGTGAATACGAGTGATGCAAAAAAGCATTAACACGTGCTGGCATCACCATACGAAGTCGTCAAATGACGCAAACATGAGGTTACTGTGGCGTCACGTGATGATGTCATCACATGACATCATCGCTTGGTTAAAGCTGGGCCAATCACGGAGGCTGCGCAAAACCGAGTTACGCGCAGAAATCTTTCAGAGGGTGGCTGGCAGGATCAATACATCACCTAAGAAGAAACAAAATTTGGCAGATGCCACGCCTTGTGGGAATCGGTGTCACGCGAAGCTGCCGGCCAGTGATTGCTTAGGCTGTAGTTTTTGTATTTGAGCCAAACGTTAGGAGGTGAATCGACGCGTTTTTGAAGTGTAGTAGTGTGCATATCGTGGGCTTATCAGGAAAGTCGACTACGCTGGCGTTTAAAGGGTAGCTTCCGGTCTCACGTAACGCCAGAACTCGCGTTAAAGCACAAACGTCAGTATTATCAGAACGAGGTCCACTTACGATACGATGATGTGAATATCATACGTAACTTTTGTTGGCGTATTACTCCGAGGTCGAGCAGCGCTTGTTTATACCTTGTCGAATCATAGGAATACAAATGCAATATTTATTAGACTGCAATAAAGGCGGAGACAACCCCGAAACCATAATTGACGTTAAGCCAACATGACGCCTGACTGATAGCAGTGAATATTTATTGTTTATTGCTTTGTTATAAAATTAGATAGCCAAAATTGCAACCACAATTGACGTTGCGCTGACATTACGCCTGCATAGGGTCTTTTTTTCCCAATCAGTTTCAAAACACGGTGTGGCTCTGTGGTAGAATACCTGATTGGCACGCAGGATGAGTGGGTTCGATTCCTGCTCGGATCCTTGTTTATATTATTTCTATTCGTCTGATGAACGCTGTCGATGTCGGTTTTTCTTAACGCTCTCCTCATTTAAATTAGCAATGTCTGTTCTCACCGTTCCTGGGTAGAACTAAATTGTCTATCTCCTGTGGCGCATACCCGCCTACCACGGAATACGGGGGAAAGGGCTTGACGACGTACGCGACGGGGTTTTCACGTTATACATGTCATGATCTGACAGTCATATTTGTTAAACCCTCTTACCCTCCTATAACAATTTTGGTCTACACCAAGTTAAGGAGACGATTACGAGAGCACCCAGACGTAGGAGCATAGATAGATAGATAGATAGATAGATAGATAGATAGATAGATAGATAGATAGATAGATAGATAGATAGATAGATAGATAGATAGATAGATAGATAGATAGATAGATAGATAGATAGATAGATAGATAGATAGATAGATAGATAGATAGATAGATAGATAGATAGATAGATAGATAGATAGATAGATAGATAGATAGATAGATAGATAGATAGATAGATAGATAGATAGATAGATAGATAGATAGATAGATAGATAGATAGATAGATAGATAGATAGATAGATAGATAGATAGATAGATAGATAGATAGATAGATAGATAGATAGATAGATAGATAGATAGATAGATAGATAGATAGATAGATAGATAGATAGATAGATAGATAGATAGATAGATAGATAGATAGATAGATAGATAGATAGATAGATAGATAGATAGATAGATAGATAGATAGATAGATAGATAGATAGATAGATAGATAGATAGATAGATAGATAGATAGATAGATAGATAGATAGATAGATAGATAGATAGATAGATAGATAGATAGATAGATAGATAGATAGATAGATAGATAGATAGATAGATAGATAGATAGATAGATAGATAGATAGATAGATAAAAGCGTACTTTTTTTATATAGTCACGGTGTTTTTCTTCACCAATTTGTCTCTTTTTTTTCACAGTCGCTTCTTTTTTTAACGCGATAGCGTTAAAGAGCTCGTTTCGCAGAAATTCCGGCGTCGGCGTCGTTGGTTGTGAGCGAAAAATCATCATCTTGTCCGTGACCGAAAAATCGAGAAAGAGGCAAATAAAATAAATAATAAAAATTTTCTGGTCCGAGTGAGGATCGAACCCGGGTTGTCTGCGTGGCAAGCAGGTGTTCTACCACACAGCCATGCCTCTGCTCGGATATACTGTGAAAATAACTTCTTCTGCTTGGAAATGCAGTGAAAATAACTTCCATGCTTCGCAAACGCAAGCGTCCTTTATATAGGCGTCGCAATATAACATGTAATATCCCAGGAATATTGCGTGGTACAAGCGTACATTGCCATCGGGCGTCAGAATATGTGACTATCATAACGATTCCATAGTTTAAAGCCAGCCACCCATTACACACGGCACACACCTTACTGCGTGTATTCCCTTAACACCACGTAGTGGGTGCATAGCAAGTTCGAAAACATTTCCCACATTTGCCGCGCATAATTTCTCCTGGTTTAAAGCATACTACCCATTACATAGTATGCACTAAGTGATTGAAGTACGCACTAGGGACGGGATATCGCTATCGCGTTCAACTCTTAAAGGCGAAGCTTAAGGGTCCCCCAATTTTTTTTAAAACTTACTTTAAAAACTACTCTCGCGAAAAATCTTCAATTATAAAACTTTTCATAGTAAAGGGAAACGAATGCAATGTGGCACTTCTCTGCGCAAGCTGACAGCGAAAGATAGAGTGGTACGCATATAGCAGTGAGCCTTCTCGCTCTATCATTTTTAGTTTGCATCGAACGCTAAATGTTTTCCGCTCCGTGAAGCGCAAATGCGATCACTCCGCGCTGATGTTTGCGCCACGTTTCTGACCGTTTGTTTGAATCGATCGTAATTGACGCGCGAGCGACGCACCGGAGAAAAGGAGCATCACGCCTGGTATATGTGCACCGCGTCCTCAAAAAACGATGGCCTTCCCGGTCCTCGAAGCAGGAGTCGTCTCTCGCGCTCGAGTGCTTTATTGACTCGGAAGCCCGCGTGCTATCGCAAGGGCACATCCGAGCTTTTGTGGCGTTTTCCGCTAAAATTTATGTAGTGTTAAGAAAGAATGCGTGCCAAGTTTGTGATCCCTGAACGACGTTCGAATGCCCGAGGAGCGTTATCAGTCTTTCACTAAAGCGACGCAAACTTTTACTGTCCGTCAAATGAGGCGGGAACTAGTGTGTGAAAGTCTCTTATCGTCATGAATAACGTTTTTTTCTTACGTTACGTGACTAGGCGCTGGTGGTAAAAGTGTCTCTAAGAGCGGAGCTCTTTAAGCTTTTTGTTGCGCCAGGTAAAGTGTGAACAGGTATCATCATCATTAACCGGTACGCGCTCGCTTTGTCCTCTTCAGAGCTTGCTTCGCTAACACTACACGTGCGCAGATTTCTATGGCATGGAATACAAAGACTGATGGGCGAGTCTGGTACGTGACTGAAAATCACGCAACATCACATAACAACTAGCCATGGGACTGAAATGGCGTAACATCACGTAACAAGTAGTCACGCGACTAAATAGCAGGTAACATGACGGAACATCTAGTCACGCGACTAAAATCGCGTAACATGACGTAATAACTAGTTACGTGGCTGAAAATTACGTAACAACACTCACGGAACTAAAAATCGTAACATCACGCAACTTGTCTCGTGACTAGCATCATGGAACATCACGTAGCTGCTCGCACGACTAAAATCTCGTAACATCACGCAGCATCTAGTCACGTGACTTAACATCGCGTAACATTTATTTACATGACTAAAATTACGCAGTATCATGTCATAGCTAGGTGACATGTTGCCGCCCTAAACTACGCGGCTGCTGGTCACGTATATAGTTTGAGCCTCCAATCGTGGAGGCAATTCCAAACCATATTAGCTGCAGAAAGCTTTCGTAAGGTGGCGAGGCAGACACAGTACGTCGACTGAGAAGAAAAAGGAGATGGCGTTCGCCTTCCAGTCGTCTTAAGTGAATGCATAAAAAATTGTGCTAGTTTTTTTTTTTTCCATTTATAAAACGGGCGTCGGTTCCTTCAGGACCTCAATAAAGTTTCTTTATCTGTCTATCATTTTGTCCCCACCGAACCAGCGTTCTCGAGCTTAACAATGGAACTTCTCAGCGGCTAATCTACCAGGGCAGGTTACCATGCAGAGTTGGATGTTTGATCTCGTTAAGTCATGCGTGTCTTGAATCCGAAAAAAAAAATGATGAAGGAACATCGTGTATAAGAAAGGAGATGTATTTCGGAACATATAGTGTAGCGCTTTCGTCAGAGTGGTAGTTTGTAGAGACCTAAATGTAGCACCAGACTTGTGTTTTTTTTTTTTAAGTTTCTTTTTTGTAAGGATTAGAGACCATCGCGCGGGATAGGCCATGCTGCTTGTCTCTTTTAATGATGTGTGCGTGTACGTGTGTGTGTGACAGCCGCACACACATGGACACACGTGTGCGCGCGCCAGCTGCAGCTCCACACCATTCTACGAGGAGGAAAACTTATAATTAGTATACCTAAAAAATAATTTTTACGACTACGATGTTTCCCTTGGACGACATACATCTGCTGGCTCGTTACGGAAGTGACTTGCTATACGTATAAAGACAGTCGGAAGCGTCCGCCTGTGAGTTAAGCTTTCCTCTGTTGAAAACTCATGAAGTGTGAACGAAATTTGGGATGGAATCCAGCTTCCAGCACGACGACATGTGAGGCGATATTTTTAAGTCTCTCTTCCATTACAACGAGAAAGATCCGGCTCCGGACAGTTAACGTTAAGTTAAGTCTTGATAGACGCTTTTTTTTTTTCATTACATCGATTCTTTACCGGCGACGGCGTCTCTTAAGACGGCGACAGAATAAAAATACGAAGGAGAAAGAAAAGTCGGAAATATGCGAAAATAGGTACCATCTTCAAGGCCTGCGGAGACAGCTTTCATATTTTACGCGTCAAGTACGGCTATGTTTTAGCCGGCGAGTGCATAGTTTTGCCCAATGAGCCAGCTAAAGCGTTTTCCATGCTCAAGTGCTACTCGTTATTTAACTTGAGCGTGATATGCTTTTCAAGAATGCCGCGTAGATATTTTTGTTTTCAATTCTTGATTCATTACTTGGAAAGTGGTTTATTTGCGAGAATAAGTGAGGCCACGAACATGTTCCGGTACATACTTATAAAATCGAGACAAACTATGACTTTGCTAATAAGCTCGGACCAAGAGTTGCTACAATGTGCGAGCCCAAAAAATTAAAAAAAAAACACAAGGCTGATCCCTTCGCCGTAGGAATCGGTATAACAAGAAAGTGAAACGTGTCTTTACAGTGGTAGTTGAGCGTTCATTGTGCATTGATATACGAGAGCTTGTACAATGTCTACTGATGTTTTCCAGCTATAGACCCGTTTGACCTGGATGCACCCACGTTGAGATTTATAGTGGTACATGTCCATCGCGACGACTAATCCCCATGATTCTAATAGAACCGATGTGGTAGCTCAAGTTGTTAACATATACCTGGAAACCGCATATCGTGAACCCCACGCAAAGATGACCCCAACAAGCACATACAAAAGTCAGTTTCGCAGCAGATACAAAAGACCCCATTCCCTTAAGTCTGATCCACCCCGAAGAAACTCGGGCATGATTTGATGAAATGAACTTTTCTTGTTCAAAATGCTAGCGGCAGGGCCGTCGAATATGTTCGGCAATAAACAACGACATATATTGCCAGTCGATGCAAAT
>JALIZH010028261.1:0-100695 GCA_030522465.1 Rhipicephalus appendiculatus | reverse complement strand
GAAATTTTCTGTATAATATTTGTAAATTTACAACGATTTTTTACAGTGTAGTATGACAAAGAAAACACCCGAGTACAAAGACGCAGAGCTGAAAATGAACCGGTGGACCATCACCGGGGGAAATTCGGCATCAAAGCTAAGGAAGCAAACGTCGTTCTCGCTACGAAAGCGTATGCACGCAGGCTGAGACAATGCAAGTGTTCTTTCTCAGGGCACCAAGCGATGATGAAATTCAGGAACGCGATGGATCGCTGGAGAAAGATCGTCGTCGAAAAAAGGACGAGCCACACGAAGCGGCGCAGGGGGCAGCGCGGGGAAGAAAACGAGCCGGCGCCGCAGCAGCAGGGAACACACCAAAATGAGCGCATTCACAGTCAACACAACGTACTCGGTGTCGTTAGCTTCCAGCGAACAAGGCAGACTTTTGCACGGCAGAAAACAGTCCGCGTCGATCCTGGCGTCGATTCACAGCCCATCTGATGCGCACATCGTGAATTCTCGTCGTCTCACGTTCGTGCGAGGTTGAGTCGCGTCACGTGATCGTCGCGCCGGCGAAGTTTGCCGTGCACTTTGAACAGCTCTCCCGCGGGCGGCGGCGGCCGACGGTCTACGGCACGGCGCCGTTCCGGCAGGCTTGCCGCCACCGTGAACCAGGCATAACATGGAGAGCAAGGAAAAAGAAAAAGCACAAGGAAAAAGAAATGGTGGACGCATCGCATGCAGAAGTTATCGTGTCTTGGCACGTAGCCCGGAATGCGGCCATCTGCGTGGCGCCGCACGTCTCGAAAACCTGCCGATTCATTTCAGCGGCAGCGCGCTGTCGTCGAGATTGCGCTCTCTGCCTGTGGAGTGCTGTCACCTTGTGCTTTTTTGACAAATTATTTCTGAGTCCGTTATGGCCTCCAAGACGCGAGACACCGGGTTTGTAATCTTAAAGGCCAAGCATCGCCTTTAGCTTGAAGCTTCGTTTTTTATTCACGTTTGCTTGGTTTCTCCGTGGTCGTAAATGAGGTTGAGCAGCATTATTATATTCGATACACGGCCATGTGTTCCAATTGTTACAGAGGCCGCATGAAAACAAAGCTAGTGATACGCGCTCGCTATGTGTGAAGTCAGATTGCCTGTATGGTGTTGACTTCTTTCGTGATTTCCCATCAATTGTTCTAAAAAAGCATGTTGTGGGGCAAGTTGGTGATACATTCTTACTTAAACATATTGCAGCACTACAATAGAATGGTCCAGCGCCAGTTCTGTCATCTACTTCTCTGTCTTGTCCTCGTCTAATGTAGCGCTAGAATATTTTTAAGCAAGAATTGTTCTCAGTTGGTTAAGAACGCCAAAACAAACGTACATAGCTGGTTTGATTTCGAGGCCACGCTTTTCGTCCTAGCCTATCAGTTTCGTGTTGTGATCTACTGTATTATGCAATTCCTTGTTGTGTGTACTGTAGCGTTCTTTCTCCGCAAATGTGAATAAATTTGAGATGTACAAGAAACTGCATGGGGCATTCATGTCTGGGGGTGCGTACTTGGGTAGATAGATAGAAACAAAACTTTACTAATGTTCTGAAAGAACCCACCCTCGTTTTATTAGGGAAGGATCGCGAGCTGCTCCCACGTATGGACGGGGAGGCCTAGTTTTAACGCCAGGTCATGAGTCTTCTGGGTACCCTTGAGCTTTTGTAGGAGGACCGGGCTCTTGAGCATAAAATCAAAGTCTTGGAGAGAGAGAGAGGGAATACTTTATTTAGGTTCACTGACTATTTCATATGTAAGCAGCATTCACCTAAGCTTGCCTAAGGAGTATTGTCATGTTTTGTATCTTTGAAACAGTTGTCATTACTGAGCAGTGGGTTTGGATGAAGTGTTGGGTGAGAAAAAATATTGTTTCACGTCAATGAAGTTTTGTAAGCGAGTCCCGTAACGTGTTACTTGCTTTGTATTGTTGCATATACTTTCGTTCATTGTTTTTGGACGCTTTTGGCGGTGACGCGTTACTTGCTAAGGTAGGTTAGTGACGTACTCGTTAGAGTTTCACCGCTGTAGCGGGCGAGGCACTGACGTTAACACGTCAAGTTGGACGGTGATCATAGTAATTACGCTCACCGTCTCCACTCACGCACCAACAGTAGTATCGCTGTTAATAGTTTGGTTGTTTTCTTACTTTGACGGTAAAACAGTTCAAGAAGGAACAACCATAGTTGCATTTTTTTATAGAACTGTACAGACACTTCGAGCGAGGATATGCGATTCGTAGCCGCACGGAATTCATAACGACAACTAAATATTTATGCGAAGTAGTCGCGCACCCGTGACGGCGTAGAAAGAAATAAGTAATTTGTTGGGTTTTACGTGTCGAAGCTACGGTATTATTATGAGGAACGCCGTAGGTGAGGGATCAGGATATTTCGACCGTCGGGTGTTTTTTTAACGTGCACTGACTTCGGTCACTAGAGGGACGTTGAGCATTTCGCCACAATCTCAATGTAAAGCCCGCCTCGTCAGGGGCGTATCCAAAAGGCGGGGGGGGGGGGGGTGTTAAAACTCACCCGAAATTTTTCAATTGTGGTTGCGTATATATACACGCACACATACAAACGCAAGCACGAATGTACACAAAATATGGTTGAACCCCCCCCCCCCCCCCCCCCGCAAAAAATGTCTTGGCTACCGATATCGAAACTGTGACTTTCGAGTTAAGAGCGGAGGACCCCAACCACTACACGCGAACTACCGAATCGGATGCGCATAAATAAATAGAAAACGCGTGCACAAAAACTGAGGTAAAGTTGACATCAAGCGTCTTTCGTGGCAGTTATCATGCTTAGAAATGTTGCCCGCAGAACAGCCTGCTCTACCGTTCCGCATGTCTAGAAAGTGTTCGATTCATTGTAATTTGAACGACAGCTTGCTGTCTTCGAGATGACGCTCTTTCTTGGGCTTTCATGGGGTGCAAACATGTCTGCCTGAGGGGTGCTGCCATCTTCTGCGACGGTAAGGAGTTATTCTGATTTCGTTACGGCCTCGAAGACGAGGCGCATCCGGCTTGTTTAATCTCACAGGCAACGTCTTAACGCGTTGCTTGACAGGCTTGTGATTTTATCCGTGATAGTTTGATTCACCAGCGAAAATGATTGAGGTTAAAGAACGCTATAGTCTCTAAAATAAAATGTCGCATGTGCCACTTGTTTGAAGCTGTGCATAAGAACTAACAGACAATAATGCCTTTGACAGAATTGTCTGTTCTCATTATTAATGTATCTAAGAAAGAAAAAAACTAGACGTCAAAATTTCCGCGTCTACATTTTCCAGGTACTTTAGGGCTCGTTTTTTTTTTCATTTATTTAACGTGAATTACGAGAAATGATACTTTCGTGTCAGTAGTACTTCGAGCGTTCTAGGGCTCTTCCATGTTGTGGAGCTGTTCTCCGCTTGCCGCAGCCAAATGGAACTGCGACAGATTTTCCAGAAGAAAGAACAGGCCTTGTGATCGAAGACTGAGAAGCGCGGAATCAAACACGCATTGAGTCAGGTCGTCGTCCTGTGAGGATTATGATGAATACCTTCTTATCAAATAGCTCAAGTCTACTTAGGGGTATTTGTTGAAGCGGTACGAGCCTTTGGATAGAAGATGAAGAAGCACGAGAGCCGGGGCAGGAAAGAAGAGGGAGATGAAGTTAAAAATAACGCAGATTACTATGGACGCCTGTTCCATACTGAAGCTTTAATGTTGCTTCGTTCTTTCAAGTAGGAAGGAACACTACATTATTTTGGCGCAGCCGGGAATAGAAGCCAACATGTGGGTGACGTTCTTCCTTGACAAGACCTCTGCGGAGAAGATCATCTTTTCGAAGTACCAAGTTCAAGATGAGGCAGCGGTAGACTTACCTCGTGAGCTCAGCTCGGAAGAACTCGTGAACCTGGTTGTGGAAAAGGCAGTCGTGAACACTACTGAACTACGACGGAAAGGTGCCGTGAAAGTGAACTTGCGTGTGGCGACCTTCAATGACCTAGTTCTTGAACCAGTGCGTCGAAAAGACTCAGGATCATGGTCTTCGACGGAAGAGGTGAGCCTCGTTTTGAAAGCTCTTCAGCTGCAACAGGAACAGATTGTTGAACAGAACCAGATAGTAACGTCGCTTATAAGTTCTCTAAATGCTGAGAAACCAGTGACTGAATTCATGGAACCTGATGCCTTCGACGGTGTGTCTTCAAGTCCAGAAACTTGGCTTGAGTTCTATGAATATGCCGCTGGAAAAAACAAGTGGCTCTCTGATGAGGATAAAATTACGAACATGCGCGTTTACTTGAGAGGGGTCGCACGCAAGTGGTATGAAATACGCATAATGGAAGACAGGGACGACTCTTGCGGCCAGTGGAAGCAAATATTTTTCACATCATTCCGAAGCAATCCAGTGCAAAGATAGAACACAGCGCTTAATTTCAAGTCTGAGCAAAGCTCCCTTGTCGAGTACTTCTTTAAAAAACGCCGTCTTTTAAAGCTGGCTGAGCCCATGCTTTCATTCATCATTCCATTTGAATGGAATGATGAATGCGAGAGAGTCTACCGTGACTTGGCGCACAGAATTTCTGCTGACCATGTTCTACGCATACCAGACTTCACCTTATCCTTTGAATTGAACACTGACGCCTCACATTATGGGACTGGTGCAGTGTTGTATCAAAAATCTATTGAAACATCCGGCTGAGAAAAGCGACACGTAGTAGCTTACTACAGTTACACCTTCAAGCCATCTGAAATAACTAGACTACTACTGAAAAGGAAGCACTGGCTGTTCTGAAGTCCGTTGAGAATTTCCGTACGTACCTGGCAGGTACGAAGTTCACGTTGTTCACTGATCACCAGGCCTTCACTCATCTCTTGAATATGACCAAACTAAAGGACGTATCGCCAGATGGGTGAATTTCTTGCAGCAATTTGACTTTACCATCTCGCACCGACCAGGACCACTTTTAACTGATGCAGATGCTCTGTCAAGGTTGACGATAGAAAACAACACAGAACAATCCGATGAAATCAATGAAGTGGAGCTGTGGGAAGGCTCCGAACAACTGGTTTTACTGAAGGTCGGTATCAAGTCCCACCAACGCTCGTTTCTAGGGTGCTTTATTTGTACCACGATAGCCCAGAATCTGGAGGACACAATGGATTTTGGCGCACCTACAACAAGTTAGTCAAGAGATTTACGTGGCCGCACATGAAGAAAGAAGTCAGTCAGTACGTTCGTTCATGCCATATGTGTCAAGTACACAAAGTAAAATATAAACAGCCTACGGACGCCATGATACTTCCTTGCCACTCAAACGTGCCTTTTGAAGTAGTACACCTGGATTTCGCCGAACTAAATAAGAAACGGGAAGGAGTCAGAAAAATGCAAGCTTTTCCTTGGCCGTACCCGCCCATAGCGGACGAGGCACAGTTCTACAAGAAAACTCTGAAGCAGCACTACAAAAACCTCCGGCATTCATTGCAGACTCTACCGCCACCACACCCCTTCCCTCTCCACTGACCAAACACACACACTAAGAGCCATTCAACTCAATACTCTGATCACTCCCGCACGCCTATTCCTTTATCGCTACCGCTCCGATCCTTCGTGTCCTAATTGCCCATGTACGTACGCAAACGTAGAACACGTCCTCTTCTCATGCCCCACTGACCTACAGTCCCCTCACTATCCTAACCTCCCACCTCCCCACTGGCGGATGTGGTTGGCGTCGGCGGCCTTCGCCGACCAGCTGGCCATCGTTCTCCTGGCGGAGGAATATCTATAGGTCTTAGTTTGACCTCTAATAAAGTTGTTTCTCTCTCTCTCTTCTGGTCATAGATGAATGCACCAGGATGGTCGCGGCACGAGCGGGAAAGGAAGATGTAAATAGCGTCATAACTCTCCTCGAAAGAGACATGTTTAGGACTACGCGGACAATTGTATGTGATAACGGCCCCACGTTCAAGAGTGAAAAGCTAGCAAGATGGGCACAAGATCAAAATATATTAATCAAGTTCTGTGCACCATACCATTCCGCAGCGAATGGACTAGCAGAACGTGCCATACGGGACGTGAAATAGTACATCAAGATGTACGATAGGTTTCCTGGTGGATAGAAATGCTCCTTAGAAGCAGCCGTAAAGCACCATAACCGATCCTACACAAGTGGCTTGGGGTGCAGTCCACAGTACGCTTCTTCAGGAGAGACCCCTATTCTGCAGGCAGACCGTGAGTTGGGACTCTTGGAAAATCTCAAGATCGTCGAGAAGAGGCAACAAAAATCACAGGAGGAGAGGTACCGAAAACGAATGAAAAAGAATTTTGACAAGAGACATCGATCAGACATGCCAGACATTCAAGTCACCGACCTCGTACTAGTGAGGAAAGGAATAAGAGATTCCAGTGCCAAATTTTATGGTCCTTACTCTGTGACAAAGACAGCCACCCAGAATGGAATTTTGAAGACTGTCTGGTGCACTGGTGATCGTGGATCAGTTGAATGCGCTTCAATTGGAAATGTCTTAAAGTATTACCCCAGGAGGGGTAATCAAAAGAAACCGGGAAGGGTGAAGCGTTACGAGCGTTTGGATCGAAGATGAACAAGCACGAGAGCCGGGGCGGGAATGAAGAGGGAGATGAAGTTAAAAATAAAGCAGATTAAGATGGACGCCACTTCCATACTGAAGCTTTAATGTTGCTTCGTTCTTTCAAGTAGGAACACTACATTTGTCAAGGCATGCACAGCTGCGCTGTTAGTTTCTCTCGTCAGACAGTGCGTGTTCATATTAGATGATGGAAAAGTATGAATAAAAAAAACCACACGCATTGTGCTATTGGATTTTATTTCCGGGTGTTGAATTTTATCACCTGGGTTTCTTGAAGTGAACCGAAACCTAAGTACACGGGTGCTCTGGGATTACGACCGCTTTTAAGTGCTGCCTTTATGACTGGCAAAGCAGAAACAAATCTTTGAATACGCCATCAAATTTTGCCTTGATGAGGCCGAAAATAACACTTTTCACCAGAAATTCGCACGCTCGATCGCCTAAGCGAGCGGAAAACCGTGCGGCGAGTACGAGCGATCAATGACCATTTTCGCCCCGGCGACAGCCGAACGCCTTTCCACTTTTGTAGTAGTAGTTGGATGTGTATTTGCATAGATAAATCGGGCCTTCGTTTATCGGAAGCTTTTGCAACTTGGCCGATTCCCTTAGGGTTAATCTTGTTTTTAATCAGATTGCAGTCGCAATGCGTGTAGTGGTGTCTGCTTTGGAAGCCACAAAAGTTCGAGCGCATGCGCTGCCAAGAATGATAAGTCATGCACCTGGCCAAGGTCATGAATAATGAGCTGATGCGTTTCACCCCATATAAGATTGCGGCGCCTGTGCTCACCGTTCGTGGTCTTCGTGGCACCTGCGTTGCATGGAGCAACGTTACGCAAAATAGTTTAATTCTGTATCTACCGCATTACCTACCACGATGGAATAATGGTTATGATGCTCGGCTACTGACTGAAGGTCGCGGGATCGAATCCTGGCCGCGGCGGATGCATTTTTATGCAGTAAAATGGTCAGTAGCACTGACAACTGGGCGAGTTGGTACGGCGCTTGTGTTCGTGTGTTCATTAATATTTTCGTCTGAGTTGTCGCGCCGTTCAAAATCCATGCAGTAAAATGGTATAAAGGCCTGCGTGCTCAACGCTTAGATAAGGTGAATTTTAAAGAACCGTAGGCGGTCGTGATTTCCAGAGCCCTCGACCACGGCGTCTCTGATAATCGTGTCGTCGTTTTGGGACGTGAAACCTCGACAACTATTATTTTCTACCGTATCCGCTACTCTATCCTTCCCTGCCCCAACGACATTACAATTGTAGGAAAGCCTTGGAACTCTGCGTTAGGTCGTCCTCTACAGTGAATTGTGGTGGGTCGTCCCCTTCAACTTCTTTCCGAGAAAGCTCCGCTCATGCGGGGAGTCCTTGCTCCGTCTTGACTGTCGCCGTTGTGCATCGTCGCCGAGTGCCCACCAATAAATGCCCTGAACCAGGCCCGTAGCCAGGGGAGGGGGGGGGGAGCTAGCCCCCCCCGACATTCGGATGGAAGGGGGTGTTTTACCGAGGAAAAAATAATAAAAATGGGCGTCTTTCAAGGCTTTCAACAAGTGCCCCCCCCCCCCCCTTCGAATCCTGACTGCGGGCCTGCCTTACAAATTATACAGTTATAAATGGCCACACTTTTTTTTATTTGTCGGCGCTAAGCTGAATTCTACGCATGAACTGAGTATTACCAGAGAAGGCCGCAAAGGCTGTGGCTATGATCATAAAATTTTCCTACGACAGCACAAAAATAATCCTTGACCCAGTTTTACTTCACGAGTAAAATACTGCTGAGTTGCTGATAACTGGTCCTATATAGAAGACCTCGCATCAAGAGGTAACGTTCCAAAAGCAACGGACTGGTGCGACCCAACTTGCAGTTTTTTGTTTTTTTTTCGTTTTTTTCTCTTCAAATTAAAGTGCCATACGTGATTGCTTAAACGAGTACTGAAACGAATTTTAAATATTTGCAGGTTCCTGCTCTAAATAAAAATGTGGGTGTCGATAACCCTAAAAAGAGTCGTTGTGATTGGGAATGCATTGACTATATTTTTAATACTACTACCTTAAAACAGCAATTTCGGTTTCGGTATCGAGAGGGTATCAAGAGACGTCTGACGACATGGGTGGACTGCAACTCGCGACATACTAGCAACAGCTGCCTGTTTGCTGTCAGCCGGACGTGGTTCATGTAAACAGCGATGAATGAATTGTCGTCCAGACACTCTGACAGTGATTTCTGTAATTTAGTCTGGATGCAGGAAGCAAATTTCGCAAACCCATTGAACTGTGTTGACTTGTCGTGATAATGTCCATTGCGGTGGTGCTGGCTTGCAGATGCTGGGCGACGAACTTTAAAATCAAAGTAAAATATTTTGTAGGTGTTACCTGCCTTCGGCTTGTGGAGAGCGATGACATGCACACCATGGAAACGAAAGATGTGCCTATTGGGGTACCTCAAAATCGTGTCAGTACTCCTTTAAGGAAGCGCCTGAATATCGATACTGTCGCGTTTTTTTAATGCGAGCTGTTTGAAACACTGAGGACGGGTTGTATTCATTTTAAAAGTTAAGCAAACGAAGAGCTCGACGTTGTAGCACTGCCAGTTTTTCCATGTCGGTTTTGTTTCCGTTCCGCCATACTAATAAACCATAGCTAAGATGTGAATGTAGAAAGGAAAAGTATAGTTGTCTGACGAGCTTAGCAGGCACATAGTATCGCATTACTTGAAGTAAGCCAACTGATCTTGCAACCTTAATTCGAACCTTATTTATGCGCTCTGTCCAGCTTAAATTTTTCTGAAATATAACACCTAAAAAAGAATGGCTTGTCACATGTTGTAGTTGCGATCCATTGTAAAAAAGTCTACAAAGATTGAGACTTCTGACGAAGGCTCCATTCGATATATGTTGCTATCCGGCTGGTCTTGTCGACCCGTTTTCTTCGGTCGTTAGGACTCTGCCGGAAGGAGCGGCTCACCCCGGGAGGGGAAGACATTGGGTATTAGTTCACGGAAAAGTACGATTGGCGAGGTGCAGGAATGCTGCCCGGTATATTTCAATTACAAATGCCGGCGCCTCAGTGCGGTGCAAATGGGTATTCACTCTACAATATTGCCACGGTGATTTCCAGATTTCCAAATTCACAACGCGAGCATTTCGAGCATTTCACTGTCCTGAAATTCGAGAGTGATCACGTTCAGCGGCAGCAGTGTCCTTGAAGTGTGTCGAAAAAAAAAAACCACGCATCTCCACGAAGGGAATTAGGGATGAGTTGGCGAAGCGCTAGAAAGGAATGGGTAAACCATGAACTGTATAAACGCATTCAACACAGAGACAAACTATTTAATCGCTTCTCACAAACCCGTGATCCACAAATATTTAAAGAATTCAAACAAGTCCGGAACAAACTGACCAGTGACCTGAAGAAAGCAAAGTCTGAATACTACACGCGTAAGTTTGAAACTTCCATGAGTGATGGTCGTAGAATGTGAAGCTTATACCGCGAACTAATAGGTTTCTCATCACAGAATGTGTTGTTAGAGATTGTTGTAAATGATGTTAGATGTTGTGGTAAAGATGCAACTGATTTATTTAATAATAATTTTATCAATGCTGGTGCTCGAACCTCGATATCTGGCTTTTCTCAAAATCAAAATGTAAGTTCCATTGGTAATCGTGTCAGTGAGACAATATTTCTTACACCTACATCTGAAAGCGAGATTCTTTCCACTCTTAACTTCTTAAGCAACAAGTCAGCCGCTGGAGAGGATGGCATCAAAGTTCAACCTATTAAAGCAGCTGGTCACGTAATATGTGATCCATTGCAACATATTTGCAACTGTATACTTTCCACAGGAGTTTTTCCTGAAAAAATTAAGATAGCTCGTTTTGCAGTGATTTTTAAGGGTGGGAATCACAACGATCTAAACAACTACAGACCAATTTCGGTACTGCCATTGTTCTCGAATGTAGCTGAACGTATTATATATAAGCGCCTTAATAGTTTCCTCCTTGATAAACATAATATTTCGGATAAAAATATGGCTTCCAGAAGAATAAGTCAACCGAAATGGCATTATTAAGAATTAGAGATACAATTATAAATAACATCGAAGAAAAAAAAAACTTACTATTGGTATATTTTTAGATTTTCGCAAAGCCTTTGATTCTAGAAAACATGAAATATTACTTGACAAGCTCCATCCATATGGCATTCGCGGCACAGCATTAGAACTTATGAATAGTTACCCAGAATCTCGACTGCAGCACACTTCCCTGCAGGATCACAGTTCAGAAAAAAAGTGTAATTAAATGTAAAGTACCACAGGGTTCAATATTAGGGCCATTGTTGTTTATCGTGTATATCAATGATATAGTGAAGATTCCACTAACAGACGAAATGATAATGTGCGCGCACGACACTAATGTATTCTTTTCTGGTACTGACCTTCACGAACTAGAAATTACGGCAAATTCTTGGATTCTTGGTTGAACGAACTTCACCAATGGCTACATATAAATCACCTTAACTTAAATGCGAAGAAAACGAAGTTTACTGTCTTTTGTTCTAAGAATAAAGAAGTAAGCCATGCTAAAGAAGTAAGCCAACATGTGACAAGCCATTCTTTTTCAGGTGTTTTATTTCAGAAAAACTTAAGCTGGACAGAGCACATAAATAAGGTTCGAATCAAGGTTGCGCGATCAGTTGGCTTACTTCAAGGAATACGATACTATGTGCCTGCTAAGCTCGTCAGACAACTATACTTTTCCTTTCTACATTCACATCTTAGCTATGGTTTATTAGTATGGGGGAACGGAAACAAAACCGACATGGAAAAACTGGCAGTACTACAACCTCGAGCTGTTCGTTTTCTTTAATTTCAAATGAATACATAGGGTCTTCCAAACTAATGGCGCGCTACAGCATCCTTAACATTAGAAACTCTTACAGAGCAAAGGTTTGTATTCGGCTATTTAAAGAAGTCTCTAGCAACTTTGATATATTTTGAAACTGGTACCTCAGTCGAGACTATAGTGAACTATAGTCGAGACACGGGATGCAGTTTACGCCGCACATCACTTGTAACGAAGAAACCCAGGAGAAATTATGGCATGCAAACCATCGAGTATGAAACAATGTGTTTATGCAATATGTATCCTGCCGTTATTGAAATAATCAGAAACTGTAAAGCAGTTCAAGAATTTAAACATTTAATAAAGAACATGCTTCTTGCTCCGGATGCGGATGTGTTGTACAAATTTTAATGTAAAGGTGGCATTAATAATGATGATGTTCGTCGACTGCGTCGTAATGTGACGAAATGTTGTTTATTAGTATAAATAGCTACTTCACAAATGATGTATGTTGTTTTAGTTGTATTCGCGTTTATATTTTTACTCTTATTACATTATGTTCATTACGGTAAATATGTTATTACTCGAATTGGTGATTATATGCTTACTGTATTAATGATTATGTCCTTTTTTATTCATTATGTGTCAAAGTTGATTTATTGTTTTCAAATCCGTTGCTTCTGCTGCCCCAGTGTGGCGAGGCCTAGTCAGGAGGTTCAAAATAAATAAATAAATAAATAAAAACACCAAAATTGGTGCTGCGTGACGTGACTATATGACGAACATAAATGACAGGTCCTAATATATTATTCCTGACATGCATGTTATGTACACCGTGATTTGTTCCTTGGTGGCTGCTTCACATTTCATCGATTCCCACAGTGCGTGGGATCTGCCAGCTTTTTTTTACATAAAATCTTTATTAGTGCTAACAACTTAGATAAACTACGTTAACGTTGTGTATTCTGTTAGTCTTCAAGCCTTTATTTTTTTTTGTTAAGGCGCCTCTACAACGCAATTTATGGTATATCGACGCAATTGCCTTCAGTACTTGAAGTATTCCCTCCTTTAGGACGACACATACATTCTCTGGGGCAGCCGCCGTTTGATGAACCCGATGAGGTATAGGTGCACTGTAATAAAGCGAGGAAGTGTATCAAGTGTTGAATCAAGGCTAGGTTTGTAGCAGGTAACACATCGCTTGCATCAATTAGCGCATAATAAGAAGGTAATATGTTATACCTACCGTGCTAAGCAACATATACAAAGGTCGATTTGACCTTGCCATTATAACACCTTCATTATTGTGCATTACCAAAAAAATTTCTTGTATAGGGTTCTCGTGTGTAGAGTACGACACTTCTAAATTTTAGATGTTTCATGATTTGTTCCATCTGAACAGTGGATCTGTTTGAGGTAGGTTGCCACCTTTTTGAAAATCTTTTTTTGATTTCTATCGTAAACTGATTGTTTTGTGTTTCACTTAAGAAGGTCTGTTTAAAACGACTCTTCGAGTATCTTAGGTAAGAAAAGTGCAACTAATCACAATTGAATTACTGAAATTACCCAAAATATGGCCATCATGCGAATTTTGATAACTACCGATCGTCTGACACTAAACAAAAATGGCTTGGTAACAATGTAGCTTAGGCTGTGCAATGAACTAGAATCTTTGCGCTGTCGCAATATTAAGTAAAGTATGGCCGAAAAAGCCAAAGTTAGGTAATTTTAGATAGTTGAATTTCAGTCAAAACCTTATAACATGAAAAGCTATTTGTGTTTTTATATTATCCTAGTTCATTGCATAGATTATTTCTCCACAAAGAAGCATGGCAAGGTTCATTGAAAAATGTTACATCATTCAGAAGTTCTGGAATTTCGCGCAATAAAAAGAACTGAAAATGATGTTTTGAGAAAAACAACAAGTTTTCCAAACATGTTATATACATGATCGGAACGTTGTTGACGTTAAACGCAGCCAGGATACTAACTGGGACCTTCCTTAGCTGCCTCGACTTCACCTTTAGGTGGTTTAGCAGCTCCTAGTTTTTGTAAGCTTGTTTTTTGTCAGCCGATGACTGGCGGCTGCCGTTCTTCAAACGGGTTTGGTCACTGCTGAGGCAAGCTACGGTGCTGTAGTAGCCAGGATCGACACCTGCCTGCCTCAAAATATCCAGCGTGCCACTATTTCCATTGCTAAACTGGCACATGCAATCCTATAGTCAACCCAAACAGTGCGCGAACCAACATTGACATATTTAGGGACACGCTGCCGAAGCATCCCACTGAAGGAATCATTCGCGTTATGGGCTTTTCCGCAGGCATACTTCGTGAAAATATACGGTCTAAACAGGTCAGCATACACAACCTTTTCTTTGTTCAGGACACTGTTGTAACAACCTCCCCTGTGCCTGTATTTTCTTGTACCAAGAGCTCTCACTCTGTTGCAGGCACACCAATTTTTCATACTTTGCGTTTCTGCTTCTGTTTCACTCGGAGCTTATCCATATCAGCTTATGTTGTGTAAGAGAACAATCAGGGGCGCTGAATTGACGAAAAAATGTGTTTCAAAATGATAGTACGACATGCAGGTGCAGTGTAAACACGGTGTCACTTCGTGTGCCCCCCGTGGCAATTAGCGCGGTTTGAATAGAAACTGTTCGCGATTAGCATTGCTCAGTCTCATTAAGCCTTATTGTTAGTATACTTGACCACAAACTAATTTAAATGTATCCTGTTAATTTGCGCACAAACATAAGTTTGTTTTACTGATAAAAATGTAGTTTCGTTTTAACAAAGTATCAGTTTCGGTTTCAGGGAGGTCTACCGGTAATTGTAAAAACGAGCACAACACTCGAACAGAACAAGATAGAGACGTTGTTTATTCAGCAGCATAATTATGAATATCTGTAGATTGCTAAAACATCAAAAAGTTAAGTTCGTGGTTTTTGAAAAAAAGAAAAACATCATTTTCAAGGCTGGCAACATACCTTAAGCTTGGAAAAACACAGAGTAGTGTCTCACACAAACCTGGGAAGGTATGCGCCACAGAAAGGAGGCATGCGCCAAGAAGCTACTAGCGTACACTGGAAAGGCAAACAAGGCTAATTGGGTGCTTAAAAAGCTACAATCCTCCTTCATAGTATCTGCATCTGGACAGTACTTCCTTAGGGTGTGATAAAATTCTTCATCCTCAATTTTACTTTGTTACAAAATTATGTGGGACAAAGATGGTGAATTCACCATCTGACGACATTCATGCAATGGAATTCAAGAACAAAGAACTCCCATTTCACTTCCTCTGGCTTGTTTTCTTTTTATTTTTCCCGATTCTTTCTATAATGCCTTCAGTGCTGGTGGGCATGTATGTAGCTGGGGGGAAGGTAAGAAGTAAAATAGAGAAAGAAAAGCCGGGCAAACTAAAAGGAAAAGCCTGCGAACCCTCGATGTGGCAGATCGGAAAAGAAGGATGCAGTGCGCGCTCTCTCCTGCGAGGCGATGACGACGCGAACACATTTTTTGGGTTTTGTCAGCTGTCGTTGACATCGGGTATTAAAGTTAGCACGCACAATATTGAGCAACGAGGAGATCGATGCAGGGCACGTCAGCTGCTTCACACGCCGGCGGGTCGAAATCAAAAGGCGATACTTGCGCGCTGAGATAGCAGCTGCAATCATCGCTGAACTCGGTCACTGGTAAGTTCAGAGGGGCTGCCACCGGTTGATTCCGCTTCAGATCTCATTGACAGCTTGCCTTTAGCGCGATGGCTGAAGCACGTGTGCTATGTTAACGCCCTGGCCCACCGTGGCAGCGTGTAGCGTAGTTCGTGACGTCATCACCTTCTCAGCACGAAGCAGCTTCAAGTGCCGGTTTCGGTTTTGACTCATTGTTCATTGCTTATTTAAAATTATTGACAAGTTTTCTGAGCTAAATGAGCCACGCTACCTTACATGACAGTTAATAATATTTCAAAACGGCATTACCTCAATAGGGTCGAAAATGCACCGAAGTTCTCCTTTAGGTGGCCGACGCGTCTGGTATACCTGGCACAACCTCATTGTTTTCTCATAAACATCTGAGAAACACCTAAAGAGGCTGCTATAGGTATTTAGAGCAAAGCGGCCTGCCAGCCCGACAATTAAACCAGAGAAATGTCATTTCGGTTGCAAGGAACAACAGCTCTTAGGACATAGGAGCCATGAAGGTGTTTGTCCGGAGCCAGACAAGATCGCGTCCATCAGAAAATTTCTGGCGCCAACGGATAAGAAGGCAGTGAGATGTTTTATTGGTCTCTCCACATACTACAGCACATTTATTGCCGATGTCCCGCATATAGCGTTGCCCCTAACACGTCTAACGAGAGAAGACTTTCCCTTCGTATGAGGTGACGATGAAAAAGCGGCCTTTGATGATCTGCGACTGCGCCGGCCGACGCCACCTGTGCTTGCTCACTTTGACGACGACGCTCCTACCATGATCCACACAGATGCCAACATCGTAGGTCTAGGCGCTGTACTGTTCCAGGGACAAGACTCCGCCGAGTGACTGGTTGCATACGCAAGTCAGACGCTTACCTGTGCCATCTCCAATTACTCCACAAAGGAAAATGAATGTCTTGCGGTTGTACTGGCAGTTATAAAATTTCGCCCATATCTTTACAGCCATTACTTCCTCTTAGTCACCGACCATCGCTCTCTTTGCTGGCTGACCAACTTGAAGGACCCATGTGATCGTCTACCAGCTGTATAGAAAAAAGAGCGTTTCCTGTGCCTCCCAGTGGCTTTCGGAGCATTAAATGGCACTGGAAACGCTGCACAGTGTGTCCCAGTATATTGCAACGAGCTGGGAGGCACTGCGATACACTGTACAGTGTGGCCAGTGTGATCAAGTGCACTGAAAGACACTGCGAATAAGTATCTTATAGCCCACTGTCAGGCTCTGAGCACGCTGTACAGTGACTGCCAGCGCACTGAGAACACTGCCGGCACGTTCGCAAAAGCTGTGTGCGCTGGCTGCACAACGTATAAAATTTGATATTGGATCACGAGATGTCGAGCATAAAATTCATTGAATATTGTCAAAAATTTAGTTATTCTGTGTCATACACGTATTTAGCTTTAGTTTTAGTTACAGGGGGGAAGATCAGAAGTTTCCCGGCCACTCTGCCGCAGGAATACATGGCATAGTAGCCTGGGAACTTCTGACCTTCCCTGTACGTATGCGCTAAAACAATCATCTGTCGAGCGCGCACGTACGCTTTCTCTGAAGCGGGTTATCGAGAGTCCTGAACGTAATTCATATAACTGCATCGAAAGGACTTGTAATTCGCGACACAGTGCGACATTAGTATTACTATGATAATCGACCTACTCTAGCACTCCGTCCTTTCTCATAGGCTCGTACTACTGAAAGTCTCTCTGCACCGGCAGCAGTTAGCCGCTGTAACACTGAATCTCAGAGTTTTTACCTTCTGATTTGTGTAGTTGAATAACCAAACATGACCTCGCTTAAGTCAGCTGTAACCGAAGCTCGATTGGAACGGTTATTAGATTCTTCGTAACGGAATACCCACTATCTTCCCAACGATCGTGACGCATGCAGTACAGCTCAAAGCCTAACGCTCGGCTGTGCTACAGTGATCTACTGCGGGTGTATACAACGCGGAACGTGAACACAAAGAACAGAAAAATATATCCAAAGAGGTGGCGAACACTAATCTGTTCAGTGTGCAGTTCAGATACACACTGAGCAGTTTTAGTTTCAGTAATAGGAATGACTAACCGCTTAGCGAGTCAGTGCGATTTCAGCAACACATGTGTGTTGAGGTATTGCTGGGATCTTGTCGGGGTCCCGACGTTAATATGTTTTGCGGCGAAACGTGCTACACAGACATTCTGATCCTGCGCAGCACATAACAACTCTCGTGTCTGACATAACAACTCTCGCACGAAAAGACAGCAATCTGCTTTTCTAAACATGAAAATGTAAAGACTGGCAACGAGAAATAGCTGTAAGATGAAGAAAAAACTCCGCTCTCATCTTTCAAGTGTGACGCAGCGGTAAATTGTCAGATTCACAATGAACGGTGCATCGAGGTGGGGGGGTTCGACTGCCACTAGCTCGCGTTTTTTAGGGTTTTCATGCTCTGATTGCGATCTCACTTTGACAAAAATTTTTAAAAACATTTTGAAAGCCCGATTTCGGACCGTAGCGGTTGACCCAGTGTGCAGCGCGCCAGCATTCAGCGTGTCTCGTCCAGCGTGGCAGTCTCCCAGTACCCAGTGCCACACTGGTGCGATAATCATGTATGACACTGAGACAGTGCAGCTGGGTATTCGAATAGGTGCGCTGGAGCTTAGGCCTTCAAGAATTCAGTATGATGGTCGTATATAAGGCAGGACGGCAGCACTTCGACGCCAATTGCCTATCCAGGTCAACGATAAAGGAAGGCCATTTCCGAGATGATCACGACATGGCGTTTGTGGGTCTAGTCGACACGGCTACGATTTCTTGTAAGCAGAAAGGGACAGCGAGTTACTTCCCCCTATTAATTTTTTTGAATGACCAGACTGCAAGCGTTCCTAAGAAAATTATGTTTGCAAGAAACCTGCTGTCGTTCTGCTGGTGCAGTGGTGTCCTGTATAAGAACTTTTCTTCCAGCGGAAGCACTCACCTACTTGTCTTCCCGACGTCCATTTAGAAGAGGTGCTGACAGCTTGCCGCGATGAGCCGACGGCTGGTCATCTCGGATACACGCTCATTGGCCAGAATTCAACAAAAATACTACTGGCCAAGGTTTCCAGCCATCGCACAGCATTACGTGCGCACGTGCGTCGACAGTCAACGACGGAAATCGCCACCCCTAAAACCAGCTGGATTGTTACAACCAGTTCAAGTGCCCACCATGCCGTTTTCCTTAAACCCTAAATCGCGAGGTGTGAACGCCTTAAACGGCGAGGTGTCTCGCTCATAATATCAATCTAAACTAAAAATAGCTCTGCGACGCTCGCCTGGCTTTCATACAGCGTTCCCCCACTCGAAACGTGACAACTCACGGCCAGACTAGAGGACGGACACGACGTGCGTCACGTTTCTGGCTGGGCCGTGGTGTAAACTTTCTGCTAACTCTAACATTCTGCGGGATGGCGACCTTAGACCAAGAAGATCAGCGTAAAATAATCGCCGCTCTTCTGGGTGCCGCACCGCTTTCTCTGATTACAACAGATCCGTTCGAATGGAAGGGCCTGAGCAATACAAGCAACGACGTATTGCCAGAAAAAATCTCAGAGAACATGAGTAATGCGTCATGACACTAACAAGCACCGACTTCGAGTGTTTCGGCAGTCTCCGCGCTGCAGAGGCTGTCGGCGTAATATTGCAAAAAGCTTTATGACCGCTGAAATGCGGCCTCCTCAATGATTCGATTCGGTGACGACGCAGTTACGTAATTCGCTTTTCGGGTCTGTGTTTGACACCTCCTTGTTAAGCCATTGGGCCGCTTGCCAAAGGAATAACGGCTGTGTTTCTCCGCCGCCTACTGCTACGAGCGCACTGGCACTGACTACTATGGAGCGTACATCTTGACGTTTCTCTCAAATGACGCTGTCACGCTTTGAAAGAGTGCACGTGGACTTGGTGTACTATATACAGGTTGAAGCCATCTTTGCGCAATATTCACAATATGCTGTGCCCAGGAGTACATAAACTACTACATCAAGCACAAAGGTTTAATCATGTTCATGGACTTTAATTGCCGGGATGTAGATGTGCCACCAGGCGTCAACGTGGGTGCGTTGACCAGGCGTCAACTGCCAACCCCCAGTATAGACACTGTGCAAGCTCTCGTATATCAAAATTGCGTCATCTGCCGCGCTAAAGGGAATCATGTGTGGATGCGAAGCAGCGGAGAGATGGTTGTCTTGAGCGGGAGATTGTGTAAATTTATTGAGAGGATGAATGAGAATGTATAAGAGCAGAGGGAGAATGTGGTGGTTGCGTGTTTATTTATTTAGAGAATGTATGCGATTCCTAGCGTCGGTGCAATGGGCGTTTTGAAGACGACGACCTTGTGGTCGGTGAAGTGTAGCGTTAAGGGTTGCTTTTCCAGAGTTTTCATTGTGAAGTTCGCGAAGAGCAGGTCTACCTGGTTGTTTGTGGTTTTAGGAAATGCATCGCAACAAGTACACGTCTAGCATGTGGTGGACCAGCCACTTGTTCGTCGTTATATCCACGTTGAAATCACCCGCAAGTACGAAGGGCGCGTGTCTGTATGTCTTTGTGTACTGTGCCATTGGACGGTCCCTCTGGTGATGTTGGGTGCGAGATACATTGTCATGATTACGTTGTTGTCATCTTTGTCAAAGTAGAATCTAACGGCCGAGTGCTCTCCATTGTGTCCTTGGCCGGTAGGATGTAGATCTAAGGCTTTTACGGGGATCGTATATGGCGACACCACCGTATATGGCGACACCACCGGCAGGACGTTCTGCCTCTTCAGTACACATGATCGCTTCGTAGCCGTTGATCGTCGGTCATGCGGCGTTCCACGTTTCTGTGAGACAGGGCACGGCTGCTTTGGTTAGGACGCGATCACGTTCGATGTCTCTGGCATGTGCGTTGAGGGACTGGCTGTTTAGCAGTGCTATAGTGAACTCCGTTTCGGGGTCGACGTCTTCTCGGAAAGCGCGGAGGTAACGCTGAGTGGCGGTGTCGAGACGATGGTTGCCGAGGCGTTTGAATTCGTCGATGATATTCTTGTCCACGTTGTCGTTCTTGTGGCGGAAGCGACGGTCACCGGCATCGTTAGTCAGGTAGAGGTTCTGAATGTTGGTGCACCTGCTCAATGCAACGTAGACGAGTTTCTGTGGGTGAGTCTTCGAGTATTCGAATACGATGGAAGAGTAGGTTCCTCCCTGGAACTTGTGTACGGTTATGGCGGTCACCTGGACCAGGGGGAATTGTGTTCGTTTGCACGCGACACCACTGTTGCGGTGGATCGTCAACGTGACGTAGTTCTATGGGTATCCACGTCGTCTCAACGTCATAGCCCCAACGTTTCGCCTCGCTCACTGCGTGGTTGGAGCGAAGTCGAGCGAGCTTCCCCGTTGTCGGAACGTCGAACTGTAACCACAATCGTCTGGGAAACGCGTCTTCTTCGTCTTGATAGGACTGCTGTACGACTCTTCATTCACACAGTTTTACGGTTCCCACTGCGTCGTTTACGATACCGTCGATGACGTCTATGTTAGCCGTTATCATGTAGGGCTTGTCGTAGACTAGACTTAGCTACCTTCTCCTTTGCCTTGTCCATGGCTTCTTTCGTTGCGCATCCTAGCAAGGTGTGCTGGGCTCGCTCGACTTGATGTTGTTGTTGGTCGTTGTTGTTGGAGCAACTGGCCGCCACGAAGGTGTTGAATGTGTTGACGTCTTCGTTACTGTAGAAGAGGCGCACTGCCACTGGGGCGCGCCCGAGTGCCTCCGCGGTAAGAAAGCGACTCTCCAGCAAAGCCACTTCGCTGTCGTCGAGAGCCCTTCCGTCTCCTATCTTGGTCAGTAGACTCGAGAAGGAGGCGTCGGCTTGCCTGACAACCTGGACTAAAGGGAAGTAATCCATGTAGTGCCATTTGATTGTTGTTCCGAAGAGCCCTCCCGTCATTGCTAAGCAGCCACTCTGTGCTCTCGGCCATGACTCTGATGACTGTGGCGGTGGTTGACGGGCTTATTGTATTACAGTGTTCTGGTTCGCATAATGGGCGCTTCCCTACTTTATGAAAGTGACCGGACGCGGGACACGGGACGCGGGAGGGACGGACAAAGCCCCGAGCATAGGATGCTTCGCATCTAATAAATAACAGGCATTGAACTTCTTTTCCGAGACACGTTTCCCGTTAAAGTTATACCTTACTCCCTCATTAGCCTTTCTGGTCACGAAACTGCCGCTTGAGCTTAAAACAGAGGTAGCGGCGGCCGCTACGTGCGCCCAGTAAAAGAAAGGCCACCCAGCGGTGCGGCCACCGTAGGCGACGCTTGTATATCTAAATGCGAAGGATTTAGCGATCTATCTATCTATCTATCTATCTATCTATCTATCTATCTATCTATCTATCTATCTATCTATCTATCTATCTATCTATCTATCTACCTGTCTGTCTGTCTGTCTGTCTGTCTGTCTGTCTGTCTATCTATCTATCTATCTATCTATCTATCTATCTATCTATCTATCTATCTATCTATCTATCTATCTATCTATGTATCTATCTATCTATCTATCAGCGCACGACTTGTTGCTCTCCAGACCGTATCCTTAATGGCATTTATACCAAAACTGGTATGGCATAAAATGACTATCGGAAGAACACGAGTGACTGGTCATGCCATGAAAATCATGAATAACTAGTCATGAACGGAATGAAATACCCTGGCAATGGTGCTCCTGCGGCCGTTTTCTTAACATAATACAGTGAAACCTCGGTGATATGTTCACAGCTCATACGAATTTCGGGGTGATACGAATTCTTCTTTGGCTCCGGCCAAGTACCATTGACTTCCGATTTACGGACTACGGTTGTTGCGAACCGATTGTCACCCCCCGACGTTTGATACGAATGTACGCTACCGGCAAGATACGAAGAAGTGCTGTCCACGCTGTCGCGGAAGATGCGCCAAGCACGTGCGAGCGCGGGAACGCGAGCGCGGGCATGCGCGCCGAACCGCCAAATCGATAGAATCATGGTGTAAGAAACATACTTTTCTTTTCTTACGGCCAGAATAAACCGCCAGAGACGGGCACGGCCTCCGAGATATTGTGCGCGAATCTTTGAGGCTTTAATGTGGCTCTGTGTGCCTTCACGTTTATATTACAGGGGGCATCGGTGCCATGCTTTTTTCTTCTAACGCGTCGACGCGGGCTGCTGCCGGATTATTCGGATTATTTATTTTATTTGAATCTTTCTCGATTTTTCGGTCACGGACAAGATGATGATTTTTCGCTCACAACAAACGACGCCGACGCCGACACCGACGCCGGAATTTCTGCGAAACGAGCTCTTTAACGCTATCGCGTGAACATCCCAACAAATCACACCATCTCCCTTGCAAGGAAAGAAGCAAACAGAAAGGAGAAGGCAGGGAGGTTAACCAGAAAGACTTCCGGTTGGCTAGCCTACACTGGGGGATTAGGGAAGGGGAATAGAAAGATGAGAGAGACTATGACCTGAAATGACCCGAATGTGGAGCTCCCAAATTTATGTTTCTTAAAAATTGGCAAAACATTTTTTCTGGATATAAACAAACAACTAAAAATTCACTAAGCACCAAAAACAGCTCCAGAAAGTCATTGCAGGACGAACGATTTTCATAAAAAACGCCATCAAAACAAAACAGCCCGCACTGGTCCCCGAAACGCCCTTGTGGGAGCGAAATATTTTGTGAAAAAAAAAAAGAAAAGCCACGCATGCGCACTTGCTGTAGAGCTTCGCGCATGCGCGCTTTGTGACGCACTCGGTCTTCTTTCTTGTCTGCCGTCTTTGGGACTGCCTTCGTCAACCGTTGTGCAGCCGTGGTTTTTCATTGGGTTTCTAATGGTCCATTACCTGCTGTGTGGATTCGTGCGGTAGTGCATAAGTCATCGTCAAGATTGCATGATTTTTGTGGGTTTGCACCGCTACTAAAGGTATGTGCGACCATCTCGATGCCAGTATACTACTAGCGCGGGAACACACGAACAAGAAAGAGGACGACACACTGCGCAGTGTGTCGTCCCCCTTCTTGTCCGCGTGTTCTCGCGCTAGTAGTATACTGTCATGTAATTTACAAAAAGTCCAAGCCGCTACCCTCATCTCGATGCGACGAAGTTGCAATCGGATATTTGTGTCGGGTGTGAAAGTGGTGTAAGCTCAATAGTGTGTGCTAGCGCAAAGCTTCGAGTTCACGGCTGCTGTCTTTGTTTGAGGCGGCAGAAAACGCGGGCGCGACGGAAACCTAAGAACCCGTTAGAGATGATTCGTGAAATAATTCACTTGTTTTAGACCGTAGCAATATAATAAAATTTGTGGCGTGTTTTTTTTTTTCTAAAAGAGCCGAATGCACTTTCACGGAAACTTAGAAAAACGCACTTTTTTGCTACAGATAAATTGGTGAGGCATGCTCAAACAATTTTGGGAGGTTCCTCTCCCTGAGTACCTCATATTGTGGCTAAAATCTACATGGGCCACTATTGTCGGTACTCAGTAGTAAAGTTTGTATTTGGCTCATATAGAATAGAGCATAGATTTGGGCTTGAATTAGCTTGTAAAAAAAAGTCTAAAGTGATCCGAATGTGCGTTATAGCAATATTTTCCGATAAAATTATCATCATCCTTGTGCTTCCGTCCGTGCCGTGCGTCGTCGCGTGGGCGTAATGTCAATTACTAGACTTGAAGAGCGAGTGGTTCTTCTTGGCAAAAAGGGAACTATTCTGGACTCTCAGCAGTGTTTTTTTTTTGTTCTTGGCACCTATTGAAAAGTGCTCCAGCTCTTCTTCTTTGTTTGAGCTCGTTTTATACCGTGGCGTTTCGGATCGCTTCTTCAAGGAATAGATCAGTGCCCAATATCTTCATTTCATATGTCACCACGAAAATCACATTCATTTTCTGTCAGCGCGATAGACGGCTTTTCAATCTGCATTGCTCACATAATCTCGCGTGTAAGTTGATTCCTAATTCTCCCCACAATTATGCACGTGTTGAACAAAGAACTTCTTACAATGCGTACCTAGGAATTCACCTGCCACGTTTATAGTATTGTAATGGTGTTCACGCAGCCGATCACTCAGTCAGCGAGTGTGTTGTCTGCCGCTATCTTGTGATCGCAGCTAGTCGCAGCCACGGTGGACAAATCAGTCGCAGCCGGAATGACCGGCTGAGGTGAAGAACATTACAATGCTGGAAATGTGGCAGATGGTTTCCTAGAAATGCATTGTAAGAAGTGCGGTTGCCTTCCTTCGTTGAACACGTGCAGAATTGTGGGAAGAAATAGGAATCAGCTTACACGCGGGATTATAGAAGCGGGGGAGCTGGAAAAGATGGGTGACAAGCGCATTGGCATGCTGTCTTTCGCGCTGACACAAAAGGAATTTGATTTTTCTCGGTGCCCGTCATGTTGCGTAGTAATGTTCTGTTACTCCTGCGCAACAGACGTGCTCATCTTTTGCTATATAAGTAATGATGGGATCACAAAATAAACTGTCGAAAGAAGTGCTGTATATGTGTGCGCGTGCGTTCCATCTTTGTGTGATCGTCTCAAGGTGCTTTTATATCGTTCAAAGAAACGGACTGCCAACGAGCCCAGATTACCACCGTGGTCGCAAATTAACCCATTTTCAGAAGATGACTCTCCATGTATGCTTCTGCGAAATATGCGCTATGTGATGACACTGTGTATGATATACCAACAAACCCACTTTGTAACAACAGCATGGCCCATGTTGATTTTGTGATATATGACCCAAAAATAATACAGACTGCTTAAGAGTCAACATTCATAACTTATGTTCTAGTCTCGCATTGTTGTGCATCTTAATAATTAGTAAGAACTACCATCATACCATGCTAGTCAAGCAGAGCACTCAAAAGAAAGAAGAAGAAAGAGGCAAGAAAAACTCTTCACTCGCTTCGCTGCATTTGCTACGACTATCATGTTTTTTTTTGTGTCTCTCTATTGAGGTTAGGCTGTGGTACACAATTAAAAGGAAGTGACATTTGATGTCAAGTTTTAGAACACTGTTTAAAAAAATGTGCTCAGGCTGCAATTACTTTACGTAAGCTGTACTCATTCTCTTGTATATTCGTTTTGTATATGTGGCAGCCGGCATATGAGTTCCGAGGACAGGGCGCACGCGGAAGGGTACACACAGTGTTAACAATGCTGTAGGTGTCTCAAGATTGTGTTCTGTGGTTCTGCTTTCTTTCAGATATTTAAAAACAGAGCAAGATGAGAAAACCTTGCAATGAAGATTCTTCTATTTGGGCTAGATTGCACAAGATCAGCTGAAAATGAATCATTTCTGTATTTACATAGTTATTTATGCCAATCCTCAAGGCCCTGGGCATTTATTAAAACGTATACATTTTCAATGAGTGTAATCACTTGTAAAAGTAAACCTCGTTCACTTAGCAGAAATGTCACAAACACGCATTACTACAACGAAGCGCATTTTTTTGTGCGCAGCATTTACATGTGTAAGTACACCTGCAAACCAAATTTTATGTACTTAAATCCAGTGGTGTAGCCAAATGCAGGAGGGCCACGGTGCATTGTATTCACCGGTGTGCCACTCCCGCGCATGCCCATGGGTACACCACTAAATTTAGGTGCATGAAATTTGGCTGGCATGTGCATTTAGATGTCTAGATGCCACACACAAAAAACCGTTTCGTCATTATGAATAGAAACCGAGATATTAATGAGAAACCCTTATTTCGAGGTCTCTGGGATGACACCAAAGTTGGAAATTGCTGGTTGCTAAAGCGTACTCGGGACGTTTTTTGGCGCTGTAGGGTTGTTTCTGGGAAGTAGTATATGTCCCACCAAAACATTTTTTGGGATATTTTCGGGAGGTTGGAGGTTTGTTGGGATAGGACCATGGTTTTGAAATTTTGTGGCCTTGAACTATCGCGTCAAAGCGCTTCTTCCGTTACTTTCGCCGCTGTACGCTGGCGTAATGCGAAAAAGCGTACTAAAATTTGGAAGGGGCTACTGCTGTCGCGGGCCAGAACGCACCTGGTTAATTAAGTAAACACGCGCGTACGGGCCATATATTTACGACTGCTGGTATGATTGCCGACATGTAAAAACTTAACTGACATTCATTCATAGTTGTTCCGGACGTTGCTGCGGCCCTGAAAAACAATAAATGAAAATGTACGCCAGCTTGCTTTTGTCGCATGCAAATTTTCTATGCTTTCTGGTGATACGAATTTCGGATGATACGAATATTTTTCGTGGTCCCGGGAGATTCGTATCACCGAGGTTTCACTGTAGATAGATAGATAGATAGATAGATAGATAGATAGATAGGTAGATAGATAGATAGATAGATAGATAGATAGATAGATAGATAGATAGATAGATAGATAGATAGATAGATAGATAGATAGATAGATAGATAGATAGATAGATAGATAGATAGATAGAAGCTTGCACAGGGATGGTGGTGTGGATATTTGCGATCGGCTATTGTGTGGCGGCACTGATTGAGCACAGACGCGCGCAACAGCATCTGTGGCACTGCTGGTACCTGTTTGGTTTCAGTTTCAATTTCAGTTCATTTAGCAATATTTTTCAGAAATCGTGTTAAAGCACAATGCTAAAGTACAATGATTGAATATTTTCATACAATGGTAAAGGTCAACACAAAACAAGTACACAATGTCATTTATCTACACAAATCCTTGCTTTCGTCGATCTGCAACACCGACAAGCTAATATTGGTCAATCGTGCTCTCTTGCGCGTGTGCGACATCGGCTGTCTGTCTTAAAATGCGTATACCTAATATATTGTGCTGTAATTCTAGCTTATGTTGGTGGCGAGCAACTTAATTGCAAGGAGAACTAATAACTGAGGTTGTAGAGTGCTTTTGCGCGCTGGTCATTTCCGAACGAAGACATAGTGCCGATCTCGTTTACGAAACTAGTCCACGTCGGTATATTGTCTTTGTTCATGTAACTGATAAAAACGATTAAAATGAGTGTTAGCACGTTCACGACATTGCCAGGCCTACCTCGTTGCCTAAACAGCGCACGAAGCATTGGGAAGTCATCGCAGAACGAAGATAATCAGCAACTAGCACTGTAAATGCTGCGATATGAGACTGCTTTCTTCTTTTAGCATCCAACAAAACATGGCGGATTTAGCTCATGGGATCGTCGACTGTTGACGCTGTATATTTTGAATATCCCCTATTAGCATTGTCCTAGAAATGACAAGGCGCTAGGATAAAATATGAAAGTTTTCTTAATATGGCAATACCTCTTCTTCCCGCCACCTCGAACATACTGTTGAATGGGGCTGTTCGATAGAATTTTTGTTAGTGTCTATGCGCAGTTTATTTTCTTTGAAGCAGCAGTTGGCATAAATGCATGTTCAGCGACAGCATACTCATTATTGCTGACCCGAAACTTTTAGTAAAACGAACAGTAACAGGGTGTTATTCTGTCCCGTAAGCTACTAAAGCAATATTTTTTATGGTATTTGTCGCAACAGTAGTGTCGAGGCCATAGATGCCAGCATTGTTGCTTTTACAGGAAGCATAAAAATTATGTAATAATTGTTAGATTGAATACTGAATCATTCATTGATGGATCAATTATTTTTTTCTATATTCATTTCACTAAACTAAACACCAAAATACTTTTTGAAGAGTATTGTAGTTATCCAAACTTAAGTACGTTAGTTATTCCTGTAAATGCTCGGGCTTGGTATGAATAATTTGGAGATCAGTTTTGTATGAATTGTGAAAATTCCGCTTCTAAATTCGCTGAAATAACATAATAAATGTTCCTTAATAAACAATTGGTGTTCCCGACGATCATTTGGTCGTCGGGACCAACGCAATAATTCATCTAAAATGTTTACTAGGCTATAGGCACTGGTAAAGCAATAAGTAAAAGTAATCTCTCTCACCGTTTGATTATAGCAGGTTGGAGGCTTTAGGCCCTCAGTGTCGATGGTTGGCGGAGGAGTGAGCGAATCATTGCCGTAAGGATGCCCGTGAGAGCCCTCAAAATGTTGATTTCTGGAACCGCATGGGCAAGTTCGCATTACATGATCATTGCTAGAATCTAAACCGATGTGTCTAATAACTTGCCTTCCATCTTGTTCCAGTAAAACACACAAGTTTGATCAGTAATATTATAAGATATTATGTGGGGTTTAAATTCCTGAACCATAATATGATTATGAGTGACACCGTACTGGAGTGCTCCGGAAATTTTTACCACTTGGGTCCTTTAACGAGCACATAAATTTAAGTACGCGGGCCTCAAGCATTTCGCCTCCATCGAAAATGCGGCCGCCACGGCCGGGGTGAGGTCCCGTGACCTCCGAGTAAGCAGTCGAGCACTACAACCACCAGACCACCGTTGCGGGTCATGTTTGATCAATGTGGTGTATCATCAAGTTTGTGTTGCCCCGTAGACTACTAGCAGTGAAAGTTTTACCAGCCTGGAATATCCAGAGTTTAACCTCTTAATGTCGGCTGTAGAAAAAACCACCGTACGTATACATTATGCAAAATCATTACTTTGTTTTGTTTGATAAGACGGAATCAGAGGGAAATGCTTCACGGGTAACTTAAACAGTAATGTACAGCTAGCTAAGTGCAAAAAAAAAGAAAAAAAAACATGGCTGATCAAACCATGATAGGAATTGGTAAAACACGAAAGTGAAACGTGTTTTCACAGAGGTTGTTGAGCGTTTATTGTACATTCTTTCAAAACTAGGGCAAAGCAATGAATGTTATCGCAACGAATTGTAATGTCATGCGAAGAGCGGCAAGCAGCTCGAAACATGCAGCTCACTCCCTCAAGCTGAAAGGTCACACGAAAAGAACGTACAGAGGACGAGCGCCAACTGCCAATAAGAGCTGCACTCTTTAAAAAAAAGGTAGTAGTACTTGCTAACTTTGCGGTAGTAACCATTTGACACATATGTTATAACCCTCCTAGTAAGTGCGCTTAGCAACGGCTAGGGTGGCAACTGTTACTACCTTTGCCGTTACGAAAAGTAATTAGTAACTGTTACTACCCGAGCCGTTATTAACAATAGGTAGTAAAAATAAAGTTAAGAAAAAAAAGGTAGTGACCGATACTACCGAGCTTATTTTGCCGCATTGGTTCATTGCTAATACTGCTCAAATTAATGTCTTATAACTACACGACAACTTCGGGTAATTTTGCGTAGTGTGTCATATGAACGCGAAGTATGCACGGGCGTGACAAGTTCACTACGCGACCGTACTAAGTCAGTGACTCTCGGAGTATTTGTAGCCCCTACATTGGAGATGCATGTCTGGTACAGGTGAGCACCTGTGTTTCAGGATGGATTATCAAAAATCCGAACCTAGAACCCTATGCCCTACTACCTGATTACGTGTGTTTCGGGACGTAGTGAAATACTTTTAATCAACGATATTTAAAAAAAAATATGTCACATCAATTTGTTTTGAAAGGGCCACGAAAAACATTATGTACAGCGGCCAAAACAAGGTACCGATCTCACTAACATAGCCTCAGTGAATTTGTTGGTTCCCTGTGCTAATGCATCGGTAGTTAAATGGTAATAATCATTTCTGTGGTTTTAATGCCAAACCCACGATATAATTATGAAACCCGCCGTAGTGAGCGATTCCGAATTAATTTTGCCCGACTGGTCAGTTTTGATCCGCCTCTCATGTTAGTTTGTTGTAATCGCCATTGTATACTAAAACGCATGTAGCACTTGCTGATAGTTCATTAACTTGTACTTCGCCGTTTTAAAAATAGCAGAATGACGCTTAAAAGTCTCGGTTGCATAATTAAAAAAAAAATACGCTTTTTTTTCTTGATCCATGGACATTTTCTGCGTCATTTTTGCCTATTAAATATCTTACCTCGAGACGATCCAAGTTATAAATTAATACAATAGAAATTACTTACAATTTTAGATTAGTTAACGGCGTGGTAGGAAAAGTGTAGTAACGGTGCAAGAAAGTTAGCAGCGGCTGCAGTTACTACCTATTTGATTCCAGTTACTAACTGCGTACTAACTTAGGTAGTAAACAGGTAGCAAACAGTTATTAAGGCTTACAGCTAGTAACTGTTTATTAACGTGTGTAGTAAACAGGTAACAAAAAAGTTAGTAACGGTCCGAGAAAGTTAGTAAGCGCTGCAGTTAGTATACCTATTATCTTGCAGTTGCTACCTTTTTTGCTAACTTTTTTTAAGAATGCGGGGTTTAACGTCCCAAAACCACGATACGATTATAAGAGATGCCGTAGTGGAGGGCTCCGGAAATTTCGACCATCTGGTGTTCTTTAGGCTGCACCTAAATCAGTGTTGTACGGAACGGCGTTCCAAGGAACGACGTTCCAGGAACTAGTTTCTTTTGGCAGGAACGGAGGAACGCCACCGTTCCATTCAGGATCGGTGGGACTGTAACGGTAACTCGTTACATTTAAGCAGGAACGGTAGAGGGAACGGCGTTCCTTCTGTGAACGTTTCACGGCATTCAACAGGCGGACGCACGCAGCACATCATGCAGAACAGGGCGGATGGGCGACCGTCTGAGGCGCGAAAATGTAGCGCTCGCCCATCACGTGACCACGATGCATCCTGGTTTTAAATGCGAAGCATTTCTTAGCGAACTTCGGCGACTTTGAGCGTATCTATCTATCTATCTGTCTATCTAGCCGCCTACGACTTTGTGCTCTCCTGGCCGTATCGTTAATGGGATTTATACCAAATTTGGTATGGCATAACATGACTGTATGATGAACATAAATGGCTGGTCATATCATGAAAATCATGACTAATTTGTCATGAAAAGTATGATTTACATGCCACGCTCATGGCGCGCTCGCGGCCGTTTTGTTAGCTTGATATACACCAAATTTGGGATTGAGTGACGTGACTGTATGACGAACATAAATGACAAGTGGTAATATGCAAATTATGATGTGCATGTCATGTACAACATGATTTACATGCCATGCTCATGGCGCGCTGACGACCGTTTCGCTAGCTTGATATACACCAAATTTGGTATTTCGTGACGTGACTGTATGACGAACATAAATGCCCAGTGGTAATATGAAAATCATGACATGTCATGTGCAACATGACTTGCATGCCACGCTCATGACACTCTCGTGGCCGTTTCGCCAGCTTGATATACACCAAGTTTGGTATTGAGGGACGTGACTGTACGACGAGCATAAATGACAGGTGGTAATGTGAAAATCATGAGCTGCATGTCATATACAACATGATTTACATGCCACGCTCATGGCACGCTGACGGCCGTTTCGCTAGCTTGATATACACCAAATTTCGTATGGCCTGACGTTACTGTATGACGAACATAAATGCCAAGTGGTAATACGGAAATCATGACATGTCGTGTGCAACATGACTTGCATGCCACGTTCATGACACTCTCGTGGCCGTTTCGCGAGCATGATATACAACAAATTTGCTGTTCAGTGACTTGATTGTATGACTACGTTAAATGACACGTGGTAACATGCAAATCATGACCTGTCATGTGCAACATGACTTGCATGCCACGCTCATGACGCTCTTGTGGCCGTTTCTCCAGCTTGATATAAAAATTTCAAGGTGAAAGCCTTTAATGTCTCATGTTCACGTCCACCCGTCCGTCCCTCCAGCCGTGCCCTGGCACAGTGCCAGGTGGGCGCCGGGGCGCGCAAACGGACGCCGGTCGCGTTGGACTTCACAGCGCTCGCGCTTTGCTTGCGTAGCGTCGCTGTGCCCAGCGTCTCTAATCATGCAAGGAGGGAGAAGCGCGCATCACGTTTTACTCTGACCGACCCCGTCTCAGTGGGCGCAGGCGTTCGATGAACACACTTTGGAATTGACAAAGTGTCCGTCAATTTAAACGCTAGAGCGCGGATGGCGTCTGCACGATCCGCAGAGCGCGAGAATACGAACGCATGCGAAACGGAGGCAGATTGCTCTCGCGTCTCGTTGCGATTCGAGATAAAAAATGAAGCGAACATAAGTGGCAGGTGGTAACATGAAAATCATGGCATGCATGTCATCTACAATGCCATTTACATGCCACGCTCATGGTGCGCTTGCGTCCAGTTCGCTAGCTTGATATACACCAAAATTTGTATTGCGCGACGTGACTGTATACGACGAACTCAAATGACAGGTCCTAACATCTAAATAATGACATGCATATTATGTACAGAAAGATTTGCTCCTTGCTGGCTGCTTCGCATCACATCGCTTCCCACAGTGCGTGGGATCTGCCTGTTTTTTTACTTCAAGGCGCCCGCCGGGGGGTGCAGGAAAGCGAAAGACGCCGAGACTGACCACGCGCGGGACGAACAGTTGATTTTTTACAGCGGAGATGTTATGCTCGAGGTTTTCATGTGTCGTAGAAAGAAAAGTATCATCATCATGAACCCGCACGCACTCTATTCTTCATCGCCATCCTCTTCTGCTTCTCTCCCAGAACACGGGCGCTGATTTGTCCGGCGCGGGATGCAATAACTCTGGTGAGGCGAAAGAACGAGTACAGAGAGAGCGAAAGGAAGGGATGCAGAGAAACAGATGAATTCTTGGCTACAAAATGTTTTCGGCGAGGCGATATTCGACATCGCCTATCCACGATCTGAAGGCGAGCGTCGCAACTACTCGGCTATCTAGTTTTTTTTTTTCTTTCGTGGTATTCATTCAACATAGGCATGGTATTTTGAAGCAATTCAATACAGACAGAGGACTAATATGTTCATTTTGCTCGTGTCACGACCCAACGACGAACACATAGTACTGAAGAATTCGAATTCATCTCTAGAGTGAATACATCAAAGAACCGCCATTTCCCATTATACACTAGAACGGTGGTAAGGATAGACAACTCACCAACGCAATATACCATTCTGGCTGACTTTACATTTGCTCGTATACATCTCTTAGCTGAGTGACCACATACTAATGAAGTAGGATATTGAGTAAATTATTGGCTATGCGTTTTTCTTGCACATGCGCGCACGCTAGAAGTGTATAGCATATCTTTGTATAGTACGCTATATCAAGGGGTGGAAAGGAGAAGTGAGGTGATGAGGAGGGGAAAACGAGTATAGAGAGACAGAGAAAAAAAAAGAAAAAAAATATAGAAGGCGAGCGAACGTACAAAGAGAGACCGAGAGAGAGAGACAGCGAAAAAAAATATAAAAAAAGAGAAAGATACAGAAAACGAAAGGACAGAAAGAAAGCAAAAGATAGAAAGACAGAGGACGACATATACAAAAATATGTTCGCTGACTGTGAACCGGGGACTTTACTAAGGCGCAAATGTGTATCCTGAACATTATTTTCTGCTCACAAATATTAAATCAGCACTAATTAAACGCTAAGTATTGTCCCTTTCGATGCGATTTCCTGTGCAAGAAGTTGCGTTATTTGGCGCATTGGTGGAGATTTCTATTTGAATATGTGAAGTGCAGTATCCTGTCTGCGCCTTTGCAGACCGACGTTGAAAAGTGCCACATGTGTTGGACTTGAAATAGACCAGCACGAAAGTTGCACTTACATGTATGTAGTAAGGCCGGTGGTCTCGAAAAAAATTGTCTTGGAGCGTTTATTTAGATTTCTTTACCTATGTATAACCTGCTGTTAGCAATATTAAATTCGTTTGATATATGTAGCTCAACGGGAGCTTTAAATTGCTCACTGTATTTCACCTCAGGATTATCTGACACTATATTTATTAAAACTCAAATGTAACGTTAATGTAACGACACGTTCCAATTTTGGAAATGTAACTGTAACTAGTTTCTTTTGCATTTGAGGAACTTGTAACGGGAACTCGTTCCGAAATTGGGAAGGAACGAGGAACGAACTTTCGTTCCTGTTTTAGAGGAACGTGTACAACACTGACCTAAATACAAGTACACGGGCGAGCGCGAAGAAAAACTGGCACAGTTATTCTTTGTGTTTGAGCAGCACGCTTTCTTCACAAACACGGCCTCTCCAGCGAGCGAAGTGACCTTTGTGCTTTCTGAAACTTGAACACCAGTACAAGACGTAAAATCCACTCTGGCGAGATAAACGAGTGCATCGCAACGCGCGGAGCTACGACCTTTAAAGCGAACGGTCGCGCTCGTCCCTCCGTCTTGCTAGTCATAACAAAAACACGCTGAAGTCGCCGATCTCTGAGCACCGCCGAAAGTAAATGGTGTATATAAATGGCTCACTTTTAGTACTCCGAAAAACGTATGGTACGGGGCCGAGTCGTTTCGCGCCGCGCGCTATGGAGTGAACGGTCGTACGTTCGACTCCTTCTGAAAGAACTTTTTATTGTAAGTTTTTTCTTTACTATCTGTTAGTCTATGACGGAAATGCGTCAGTGGAACTGTGGCGAACCCCGGCATCAAACACTTTCGTGTTGAAAGGACATATTCTATTTTACCCTCTATTTCATGGCGTTCCACATTTAGCGCATACCGAATAACATTTTTATTGCGGGTACAAGAGACCTAGGTCAGAATGTGACACTACCAGATGAATTTCTATTGTAATGCGCGCTTAAAAATAAAAACTTGCTTCCATCCTTCGAACAATACGTAAATAGACGTGAAGCAGTTGTCACTGTTTACGAGGAGATCGGCATGCGAAAAACAATGATTGCCATTTTTACTTGCGATAGCAATTATATGGACACTTCTTGCTGATTTCTGCCGTCGCCGACACGCCACGGATATATATATATATATAAATATAAATATATAAATATATATATATATATATATATATATATATATATATATATATATATAGTGTAAGGATGACAGCGCCGCTGGGGCGCAGGTGCGTGCTAGGCTAGACTGCGAAGACGACGAGAACGGAGGGAGATTAGAACAGCTGGCCCAGGAACGGGTGCTGTGTCTGTCTCGTTCTTTACAATGGCGCAGTTCGACAAGTGAACCTTGCGGCTGAAGCCACCTCTTCGTGCTCCTGGGTCGTCGGCGTTGCGGGTCTCTACGTCTAAGGAACGCCGTGCACGCTTCCTCGACAATGGACGCCAGGACCCTGCTACGGCAGGAAGCACGTACGCCACCATTCGAGGGCGGCGTCCAGGCCTCCTCGTTGGCCCAAAGGCAGCCATATCCCGGCGTCGGCAGGACAGCACACAGCGTTCTGTTGCCCGGGAATGCCGTTCAGTCTTCTCCTTGCGACACCCTCTCGCCCTGGACTCATGCAACGTATGAGCCTCCAAGGGAGGCCGTCCAGCCTTCCTTGGCCGTGGATCTCGCTGGCGTGAGTGCTGCTAACACTGCATACTCCGCGGACGCGAATCCTGGCTATGCGGGCGCCTCACCCGACAGCGTCGCGGAGCTCATGCGTGCCATCACGCAAATCATGCAACAGCTCGAGCGCTTGGCGTCGTTGAGCTCCTGCTTCCGGCATGCCACCTTACCACCTCCAGCTCTTTCGGAACTTCCAGAATTCTCCGGGTTGCAGGACGATGCCGACGCTTGGGTAGAGACTGTCAATGCGCTCGCCTCTCGCCATGCCTGGCCTGACGATCATAAAAGGTTCGTTGCCATAGACCATCTCCGCGGCGCAGCCAAGGCATGGCATAACTATGACGGCATCAAGTGAGAGTCTTGGCCGGAATGGTGTGCAGCTCTCATTGCTGCTTTCGGCCCGATTCGGTATGACGCCACCGACGAACCTTACACGTCTTTTACCGAGGGCGAAGCTCGAGAACGCCATCTCCTCGAGGCTGGAACAGCAGACTGCCGCTCACCGGCAGACAGCTTCGCAGCTTGCCCCAGTGTAAGCACCCGACTGAGACCCTGCTCACCACTTCGTGTCTCGTACTCTGCATGCGTGGCGGACACGAGATCGTTGCAACCAGAGGCCGAGACCTCCTTGCACCTGCAGAATTCGGTGACGCTGCCCTCGAGGACGTCTTCGCTCGGAGACCCAGACTCTACCGCGGATGGGAGATCTGCGACACATCACCACGACGGTGCAGCTTGGGTGCCCACCAACCTGCCCTCCTTCGGAGATAAAGCTCACCACCACCGCAGAACGGCCTGTGTTGGCACTCTTCATCCGACTCAGTTAGAAAATAGGCCCCCCAGTTTCACCTCTGCTACAGGTGCACGTGCAGACGCCAGCTCCTACCGTGCCTGACACGCCACCAGGATTGGGAGAGCCTAGCGCAACCATTAAAGCTCTCGCAGACCCACCGGAGCCGCTTCTACAGATTCGACAGCGGTCATTAGCACTCGACCACCTTCCACCGAGCGAGAAGGGTCTCCCGGACAAGCTCAAGGAACTGCCTCTTGATGTACCATCAACACCTGCGAAGCCTGCAACAGACTCCTCAGACAGGCCGGGTCTCCCGGACTAGCTCAAGGAACTGCCTCTTGATGTACCATCAACGCCTGCGATAGACACCTCAGCCAGGCCACCCGGTATGCCGCCCGGACACCTCCAGAGGTTCCGGACGATGAAGAAGAAGAGCAGAATGAGCGATGAGCCCCCTGATACTGACGTGAAGGTTGTATCTGCTCGTTTTGCTGACGAAGGTTGGGACCGTCATCCCGGAGTTGGCAATAGTGCAAATGTGGCCGACTTCCTCAAAGAAGCGGAAAATAAGCGTAGAGAAACTACGCCACCCGTTGTGCCTCCTCGGATCTTATTCCGGCAACCTTATTCGAGCCTGCCGCGTCCACCGTTTACTCCGAGACACGGCAGAAGTCGACTGCCAGATGCATGGTTGGCAGCTGCCCACAGAAAGTCGCTTCGTGACCAAGACCGACCTCCGTGGTGCAGCCAGTCTCGCCCTCCAGATACACTTCTGGCAGATACCCAGACAAAATCGCAGCGTGGCCGAGACCTACGGCCACAACGAGGCAGTCAATGTCGGCCGCCTGAGTTTTCAGCCCTTCTGCAAGAGACGTCGTGGCGTGCGAAAGAACGACCACCCAGGCACAGCCAGTACCGCCCGCCAGAGACATTCCGGCAGCTCGTCATGCTACGTCGCAGTCATGGCCGAGTGTAAGGATGACAGCGCCGCTAGGGCGCAGGCGCGTGCTAGGCTAGACTGCGAAGACGACGAGAACGGAGGGAGATTAGAACAGCTGGCCCAGGAACGGGTGCTGTGTCTGTCTCGTTGTTTACAATATATATATATATATATATATATATATATATATATATATATATATATATATATATATATATATATATATATATATATATAAGCCTAAATAGAAATGAATTAGAAGAAAGAAATCGTCAGGTCCCACGCACTGTGGGAATCGATGTAATGCGAAGCAGCCAGCAAGGAGCAAATCAGGCTGTACATAATATGCATGTGAATATTTACATGTGAGGCCCTGTCATTTATGTTCGTCATACAGTTACGTCACGCAATACCAATTTTGGTGTATATCAAGCTAGCGAACTTGACGCAAGTGCACCAGAACGTGGCATCTAAATGGCATGTAAATGACATGCAAATGGCATAAATGCTTCGCATTTGAAAAAAGTCTCTGTATCGCTGCAGACTCGCACAAATTTGAGCCATAATAAATAAATACTTCCTCGATAACCGGATAGAGCTGCAGCATGGCGATATCTCTTCTCGGGTCACCAAGATGCCGAAGCGCTTCCGCCCAAACGTGGGTCTGTTCTGATGATTGTGAAGCCGAAATAAGCGTCCATTTTCGGAATCATGTGTTGTCTGGCACTGTCCGTAGGCCCCGGAAACTCAGCGCTCACATGTTTTTCGCGGCTCTGCGGTGTGGTAACCCGGGGGTTTCCAGTTCCGCGAAAGTTTTTGAGGTTTCACAGTGGCAACGGGTGAGCACAAGTATTTGGGCCCATTATTTCAGCAGGTATTAATTTTGCATGAGTACATAAGTAAACCCAGTTCTCTGCAAACCTGACTGTACTGACGTAAGCGCAGTGTCGCTAGACTAATGGTCAAGACGACAGCCTACCCGGTGTCGGCAAAATACGTTTAATGAAAGGCTTGAATGGGTGTTGGCTCGGCTACATAGCTTTTCATCTTTTACTTTACTGTCACTGAAATACATCTGCTGGACTAAGTGCTTCTAGAAATCGTTAGAGTAAATGTCGCTGGAGCCAACGTTTTGACAAGTGAACTTTTCTACGTCAAGGCAACACTGCTGCCCTGACGAAGACAATTCAACTTGCCTAAATATTGTTTTCAGCGACGTTCTTTCTTGAAGAACTTCATCGCTTCAAGCCTCTCTGTTCCTCTGAACTTCTGCCTCGTTTTGTGGTCAAATTCTGTTAGAAAAATATGTGCGCCGTCATAACAAACGTGATTGAATCAAACACGACGTGTCCTGCTCGTGATTGTCGATAATTTTCGCATTGGTTCGGATATTCTGGGTTCACTGTTTGCTCATTATGTCCATATTTCAGATGTGAATTAAAGCTGCTTTTATAGATGGACACTTTCACACTACGCGTATGTCTGTTTTTTTTTTTTTTAACGGAACATGCAATAAAAAAATCAATTTTATTTGTGGCGATCGAGTTTTGTCTGACTGAGCAATCGGTCCGCTTAAGTTCCGCCACTTCAGAACACATGAACTAAATTTTCAAATATGTTATCGAAATTTTACGAGTGGCCGCGTCGCCCAAGCGGCCAGCGGACCTGAAAGAGGGCACGAACACATCCCGCTTGCATGCGAAGTGGGAAAGGAGAGCTTCCGCGGCAACCCTCCTCCTCTCAGTTTTGCGCCCTTACCCTCTGTTTGGTAACCTCACCAGTGACGTCATGAAATAAATGTTTTGTTTGTGATTTACTTCTAGTTGGATGCCCGGCAGCCGCCAGTAGTAAAAGCGGCGCTGCAGCTGCGTATCAGCATGCGAGAGTGCGTCACATGGGAGGTATAGGGAGTTTCCGCCCCCCTGCTGTCGGTGCCCGGCCACACCGCCGATCATTCCTCTGCCTATGTAGGTTAGCCGTTATTACCTATGCTGGAAAATCTCGTTCCTTGAGAGCAAAGTGCGCTATCTGCGACAAGGAGCAAGCTACAATTCATGCTCCCCAGGGAAATGATGTTACACAGCTCAAAGCATTTCTTTCCCTTGTTAACTTCTATTCGAAGGTCATGCTTAGCAATTGTACTTGTGGAGAAACGGTGGGCCTGGGTGAATCCGTGGCCCGGGTGCTCGGCTGCTGATCCGAAGATCACGGGTTCGATCCCGGCCGTGGCGGTCGCATATCGATGGAGGCGAAATGGTAGAGGCCTGTGGTCTGTGCGATGTCAGTAGACGTTAAAAAACACCAGATGGTCAAAATTTCCGGAGCCCTCTACTACGGCGTCTCTCACAATCATATTGTGGTTTTAGGACGTAAGAACCTCACATATTATTATAATAGAGGCACAACGGAAAGGCGACCTAGTTGGTACTGGTTCATTCTTTAATAATAGAAGCTCTATGAAGACAAGGACAAGGAAGTGCACAACAAGGGTGCTTACTGACAACTGAAGCTTTATTGCTTGAAATGAAAATCTATACCTAAACCGACCTAACAACCACGCATGCGCACATTCGTCAAAGCAAAAATAAACAAACAAAAAAAAAACACAGAAGTTGAATACGCACACATCCCCTCTCACGAGCTATTTCTTCTCATCGAGTAGTTTTACTTCTTTGGACGATATGGCCAAAGATGGAGAACTTATGCATATGGGCGCCCTAGTGTGAATGTGATAAGCTTTCGCCAGCTCCCGTGTCGTGCGATTGCGGTGTTTGTAGAAGATTTCGGTAGCAGTGAACAGCGCTTCGCATCGGTACTCAGCACAGTGCATGGACAAGTGTATTAGCTGTTGTCCCGACAAGGGAAGACCATGTTGTGCACTTTTTTTTGTCCTTTGTGCCTGTGTTGTGCAATTTCTTGTCCTTGTCTTCGTAGCACTTCTATTATATACAAGTCGACTACTTGAGGCATTGCACGACTTGCTACCCAAAAAGAAAGTTCATGAAAAATTATCAAGTCCGCTTGACATGTTTTTCAGAGAATTCGAAGAATAGCTGCATAATGTCAAGCCATTGGATGTTTATTACACCAAAAAAGATATGCGCCTGGCATGTGATGCGTCTGCATATGGCTTAGGGGCAGTGTTGTCTCATGTGGTTGATGGTCACGAAAAATCTCTTGTCTTTGCGTCTCGATCAATCACCCCAAATGAGCACAATTATGCGCAGAGCGTGAAAGAGGCACTTGCCATTAGTATTGAAATCAAGAAATTCAAGTAGTACTTCTGTGGTCGCAGGTTCACAATTTTCACGGATCACTGGCCAATGACTCATCTTTTTGACCATAAGTGACTGCTGCGCGAGTGCCACGCACTCGTTAATGCCACGCACTGTAACATACACCGTTTTTCTGCTACGAAACACCAAGTTTTCAAGCACTAAACATAGGCGCCACGCATTTCCAATTAGTGATATATTGTGCTAAGACATATAGAGCACGTCAGAATCTTTTTCGGATCCGCACGGGTCAGCAGTCAACAAATATTGCTGAATAAACTCTATAAACTGTAACTCTAGAGAAAAATCTTCAATATCATTGCTTGTTCAGTCCTTGTTCAGAAATATCACATTTTTATTTATGCTCAGATAACTCCCCTGAATAATTTTTTTTACGGCCTTTCAGTAAAGCGCGTGAGTGAAAAAAAATACCATGTGCCTTACGCCTAACGTGTGGCGGTTTTCGCGCCCTCATGTATTATCAAAGGCTGCTCCGCCCGGGAAGGTCGATTGAGCAGGCGATCAGTGACTCCTATAGACGCTAAATGATGGTAGGAGCGTACAGTAAAAAAAAAAGAAAAAAAAAGCGAAAAGTGGTCACCACGTGAGTCAATGTTTCACATCGGTCCTTCCTCACACTTTCACCTTCGGCCCTTCCAATCGGCTTCTTCATTGGTGCGAAAAGAAAAGAAAAAAACGCCTACCCTGCGTCAAAGGCGGCCTACGGTGTGATGTGGAATTTCCAGCCGTGGCTGCCGCTTACTCGTTGACAATTTTGTTTTTGTTGTTTTTGAAACAGTATTCTTTTTTTTCACGCTGAATGTCCATCAAAGTCACCGATAGACTGTCCAATCGTCTTCTCTGCGCGAAGCAGCCCTTGATAATTCGTTCAACCTACATTTGAGTGCAGTAAAGGCGGATGAAGGTTGAGCTGATGACGGCTTGCCAGCGTCGGGCCGAGACCGGCCTGCCGTTATTCAGACCATGATGACAAGCGTCTTTGGGCTAATGTAAGCTAGTCGATTAGGGATTAGAGTTAATGGAGAGTATCTGAGTAACCTGCGATTCGCTGATGACATTGCATTGATGAGTAACTCAGGAGACGAATTACAACTGATGATTACTGAACTGGATAGGGAAAGCAGAGCAGTAGGTCTGAAAATTAGTATGCATAAAACTAAAGTAATGTGGAACAATCTCGGCAGAGAACAGCGCTTTGCGATAGGGGGTGAGACACTGGAAGTTGTAAAGGAGTACGTCTACTTAGGACAGGTAGTAACCGCGGAGCCGAACCATGAGAGTGAAATAACTAGAAGCATAAGGATGGGATGGAGCACATTCGGCAAGCATTCTCATATCATGAATGGTAGTCTACCATTATCCCTCAAGAGGAAGGTATATAACAGCTGCATCTTACCGGTACTTCCCTACGGAGCAGACAACTGGAGACTTACAAAGAGGGTTCAACTTAAATTGAGGTCGACGCAGCGAGCGATGGAAAGGAAAATGGTAGGCGTACCCTAAAACAGGAAGAGAGTAGAGTTGGTCAGGGAACAAACGGGGGTTAAAGATATCATAGTTGAAATCAAGAAGAAGAAATGGACATGGGCCGGGCACGTAGCACGGCGGCAGGATAACCGCTGGTCATTAAGGGTAACTGACTGGATACCAAGAGAAGGCAAACGCGTGAGGGGGGAGACAAAAAATTAGGTGGGCAGATGAGATTAAGAAGTTTGCAGGTATAACGTGGCAGCAGAAAGCACAGGACAGGGATGATTGGCAGAACATGGGAGAGGCCTTTGTCCTGCAGGGGGGCATAGTCAGGCTGATGATGATGATGAAGCTGGTCGATGCTGCAGGAAGCCACTGGTGCGACCGTTCCCAACCGTTATTATGGTAATTTACTGTGTGGTAAGCACGGTAATACTTTACCGTTGTGGTCTGCACGTATCCACTTGAGATTGGGACATCGGCGGTATTTGCTCGATGCGTACAGTAACTTAATTAAAAAGGCTGATACACGTTTTATAAAGTGAACCAGCTGCGTGCCGACTACGGTAGTTCGGTATTATTGTAGTTACTGCATTGTAATTCAGTAGTGCTAAAAAAGCCTATTCGCGGCTCAACAACATTAATCGACTACCGTGGGCGATGTATTCAGCAAATACTTCGCAAACATAGCGACTGCTCCACTCGGGTCTCAGCGTGCCATTGAGAACCAAAATTCTGTGGAACGATGCAAGGCCGAGAAGGAAAGTCAATATTGATCAACAACGCATCCATCTAGGTAATGAAGGGGCTACGAATTTGTATATTGATAAACACATATTAAATGCGAAGCATTTATTTGCGTACTGCAGACACTTTTATCGTATCTATCTATCTATCTATCTATCTATCTAGCCCTCTACGTGTGGGTGCTCTCGTGATCTCCCCCTTAACTTGGGGTAAACCAAAATTAGTGTGGGAGGGTAAGATGGTTTAACGAATATGACTCGCAGGTCACGACATGAATAATATGACAATCCCGTTGCGTACGACGTCAAACCCTTTCCGCCAGACAAATGTGGCACATACCCGTATACCACGGACGGGTATGTGCCACAGGTATGCGGGTATGTGCCACAGGTGATTGACATTTTATATCTACCCAGGAACGGCGAGCACAGACATTGGTAATTTTACCGCGAGAGCGTTAAGAAAGAACTAACATCGGCAGCGTTGACCCGACGAATGCAAATAATAAATGTCAGGGTCCCAGCAGGAATCGAACCTCCGCATTTTGCATGGCAATGATGTATTCTAGCGCAGGGGAACGCCAGGTCTCCGAACTGCTTTTCAAATAGACCCTAATGTTCGTGAAACGTGAGTGGTAGTTGCACTGCTGGCTGTCCAATTTTATAAACATTAAATATGTACTCTGATGATACAGCCGTCACGCTGGGTTAACGTCAATTGCAGTTAAGCGCCATCCACTGAAATTGATTTATGTAGCAGTGTCCAGTACTTCCATTCTCTTGTCCGCCACGGTGGATCAGTGGCTACGGTGCTCGGCTGCTGACCCTACGGTCGCGGTTTCGATCCCGGCCGCGGCGGTCGCATTTCGGTGGAGGCGAAATGGCAGAGGCCCGTGTACTGTGCGATGTCAGTGCACGTTAAAGAACACCAGATGGTCCAAATTTCCGGAGCCCTTCACTACGGCGTCCCTCATAATGAAATCGTGGTTTTGGGACGTAAAACCCCACATATTATTATTATTACTACCATTCTCCCCAGCACAAGCGCTACATATCAGATTACCGCTTCTGGTGTTGCTAATACTGATGTTGCTGTTGGCATCGTTACACAACTATAAACAACTGGTTATATAAACCATATGTGACTGCTCAACATATGTCTGTGCGCACAACATTTGTACATGTCTTTAGCGTCATTTCGCAACGTTTCGCTCAATAAAAAAATTGGCCGCGTATCTGCGTGCTTCGCTGCAAATGTCTTCGAAAGACGACAGTCTTGTGCCGGCCATACTACTATGTTTTGCCTTGCCTCAGACAGCGCCTACTCTACGTTGAATTGGCCGCATCTGGCTGGCCTTGATAAAGGAGGCGCTACGCGAGATATGGACGCCACTGAAAAACCATGCTTAGATGCGAAGCAGCGAGCGCTAACGCTTACACTGGCGGCGGCGTTGACGCTGGCGCTCATCGCAGCGTTGCGCAGGAGAGAAACCTGGGGAGGCGCAAAGCACGCGGTGATGGACCGGTGTTTCCTACTGGAACATGCCAATCGCTGCTAATGGGCAATGAGAGACAGAAGACTTCGACTGGACACAGAGACCCGCAGTCCGCTTTTAGTTAACAGACACGCTGCGAATTTTCATTGTTCAACAACGCACAGGAGAAATCTCCCACCGGTACCACCTTGCAGGTCAAGATCCAGTGCCATATATACGGGGTGGAGAGTGAACAGTTGTGCAGCGCGAGCAGCCGGTTTTAAAGACGATAGCCTTTCTTGGAATACTTGAACGCAAAAATTTTGGTGTTTCTGTCTGTCTGTCGGTAACCCGATTCAGCTACTCGGCCAAAGTGTAACCACTTTCTGGACGCCCAGCCATCTTGAACTGGTGTTGCCGTTCATACTTGTGAACATATTCGATCAAAAAGCAAATACTACGCATACCTGAGGCGCAACATTAATATGTAAGTACCAGGTCGTGTGTTCTTTTATTAGAAAATACACAGATACGTGATTCTATAAACCCTAGTGTCTTTTAGGTTGTGCTGAAAATGCGAAGCTGTGCATGAACTGCGACGCCTTGCACGAAAAAGCGCTTCGCCGACGATGAAGTGCTGCCTCTGGCAGTGACACTTGGTTCAGCACAAGCTCATGTTTTTCGATGGCGTCCATGTCTCGCACAGCGCCGCCTCTATTTTATCAATGCCAGCCAATGCGGTCAATTCAACGTAGAGCAGGCGCTGTCTGAGGCAAGGCAAAGCATAGTAGTACGGCCTGCACAAGACTATCGTCTTTCGACGACATTTGCAGCGAAGCACGCAGATGCGCGGCCAATTTTTTTTCCACCAATAAACTCGCTAGCAGACGCTCCCTGCGTCGGCATCGTGAGGTGAGAGAGGGGGGGGGGAGCGTAGGAGAGGAGCTAGAGGGGGGGACGCACATGCGCAGCGGAGGTGTGGACGCCGCGGAGAGGGATGCCTAGAGGGGGAGAGGGGGAGCGTAGGACGGTAGAGAGGGAGGGGACGCGCATGCGCAGTGAGGGTGTGGTCGCCGCGGGGGAGGGATGCCTAGAGTAGAGAGAGGGGGAGAGGAGGCACTTTATATTTATTTTTATTTTTTAAGGGGGGTTGCGCATGTGCAGTAAAGGTGGTCACGCCGCACACCACCACCACCGGATTGAACTTCGCCTTAAGCTGCTTCGCATCTAAAACATGAGCTTCTTCTGAACCAAGGGCATTACACCGTGACCAAGGGCCACTGCCAGCGGCAGCACCTTATCGTCGGCACAGGGATTTTAGATGCGAAGCATCTTATGCTCGGGGCTCCCGTGTCCCGCGTCCCCCGTCCCGCGTCCGGCCACTTTCATGAAGTAGGGAAGCACCCATTATGCGAACCAGAACACTGTAGTAATATAAAGGCCGTCAACCCTAACACAGTCATCAGAGTCATCAACACAGTCATCAACCCTAACACAGTCATCAGAGCGCGCGCGCCTGATTCTCTCTCCTGTGTAGCGCCGCCATGAGCCCCGGACCACTGCCGTGAAATGAGAGCGGCGACGTTCCTCCCGCTCAAGCTAATTATCTCCCCGCTGCTTCGCATCCACACATGGCTCCCTTTAGCGGGAGATGGGGAATTTTTCGTGCAAAGCGTCGCAGTTCGTGCACAGCGTCGCATTTTCAGCGCAGCCTAAAAAAAACACCTGCAGCGTTAGCGCCGTTCAACCCGTGACGCCACCCGTGCGCAACGCTGCTGCTTCGCATCCCGCCAGGGTTCCCTTTGGGAAGATGCACCTAATTTTTAGATGCGAAGCATCTTATGCTCAGGGGCTATGTCCGTCCCTTCCGCGTCCCGCGTCCACCGTCCCGCGTCCCGCGTCCGGCCACCTTCATGAAGTAGGGTAGCACCCATTATGCGAACCAGAACACTGTACTAATATGAACGCCGTCAACCCTACAACAGTCATCAGAGTCATGGCCGAGAGCACATAGAGGCTGCTTAGCAATGGCTAGGCAGGTGGTGTCTGTCGCCCAGGTTGACCCCATTCCTTGAGTCATGGCCGAGAGCAAAAGAGAGGCTGCTTAGCAAAGGCTTGGCAGGTGGTGTCTGTCACCAAGGTTGACCCCATTCCTGAATGTTGCTTGCATGTGTTTGGAGGGGGGCTTAGTCCGTCCCTCCTTCCCGCGTCCCACACACCTCACAGCGCATGCGCGTCCCCTCCCCCTATCCTCTCCTACGCTCACCCCCTTCCTCTACTCTAGGAATCATCTACTCTACGGAGCGGCGCCCGCGTCCCACAACCCTACAGCACATGCGCGTCCTCTCCATTCTCTCCTCTAGGAATCCTCTACTCTACGGAGCGGCTCCGGCGTCCCACAGCGCATGCGCGTCCTCTCCCCCCTCTCTCCTCTAGGAATCCTCTACTCTACGGAGCAGCTCCCGCGTCCCACTCCCCCACAGCGCATGCACGTCCGCTCCCGCTCTCTCTCCTCTCCTACGGTCCCCCCCGTCCTTTCCTCTAGGAATCCTCTACGGAGCAGCACGCACGACAGGTGGTGTGACAGCTGCATACTCCGCTGAGGGCACCGCGGTATGAAAATGATGAAGCGCGCGCGCCTCATTCTCTCTCCTGTGCAGCGCCGCGATGAGCGCCCGGACCGCTGCCGTGAAATGAGACCGGCGACGTTGCTCCCGCTCAAGCTAATTATCTCCCCGCTGCTTCGCATCCACACATGGTTCCCTTTAGCGGGAGATGGGGAATTTCATTTTTCGTTGACGTTGAAGTATTCTTTAAAAATTAGAACACGGTCGGCTTCCCTCCGCATGCTGCGCATTACATCGATTCCCAAGGTACGTAGGATCAGCCGATTTTTTTAAATCAGACATATTAACAAACGCCACCAGCATCGGAATAATGATGCCATAAAGCAGGGGTCTCAAACACGCGGCCCGCGGGCCGCATGCGGCCCATGAACCTCTCGCTTGCGGCCCGCCCATGGCTCTCTGCGTCCCAGATTTTTATTTTTAGATGCGAAGCATCTTATGCTCGGGGCTCCCGTGTCCGTCCCGCGTCCCGCGTCCCCCCGTCCCCCCGTCCCCCCGTGCCCCGTGCCCCGTCCCCCGCCCCGCGTCCGGCCACTTTCATGAAGTAGGGAAGCACCCATTATGCGAACCAGAACACTGTAGTAATATGAAGGGCGTCAACCCTAACACAGTCATCAGAGTCATGGCCGAGAGCACAGAGAGGCTGCTTAGCAATGGCTAGGCAGGTGGTGTCTGTCGCCCAGGTTGACCCCATTCCTTAATCTTGCTTGCATGTGTTTGGAGGGGGGCTTAGTCCCGTCCCTCCTTCCCGCGTCCCACACCACCACAGCGCATGCACGTCCCCTCCCCCACGCTCACCCCCTTTCTCTCCTCTAGGAATGCTCTACTCTACGGAGCGGCCCCCCGCGTCCCACATCCCCCCACAGCGCATGCGCGTCCCCTCCCCTATGCTCTCCTGCGCTCACCCCCCTTCCTCTACTCTAGGAATCATCTGCTCTAAGGAGAGGCGCCCCACATCCCCACAGCGCATGCGCGTCCTCTCCCCCCCTCTCTCCTCTAAGAATCCTCTACTCCACGGAGCGGCTCCCGCGTCCCGCACCCCCACAGGGCATGCACGTCCCCTCTCTCTCCTCTTCTGCGTCCCCCCCCCCCCCCATCCTTTCATCTAGGAATCCTCTACGGAGCGGCGCGCACGACAGGTGGTGTGACAGCTGCATACTCTGCTGGGGGGCGCCACGGTAGTTCCGCAGTATGAAAATGACGGAGCGCGCGCGGCTCATTCTCTCTCCTGTGCAGCGCCGCGATGAGCGCCCGGACCACTGCCGTGAAATGAGAGCGGCGACGCTCCTCCCGCTCAAGCTAATTATCTCCCCGCTGCTTCGCATCCACACATCGTTCCCTTTAGCGGGAGATGGGGAATTTTTTTTATAAGTATGTTCTTGAGCTACAGAGGCCTGACTGCATGGTCTAAAGCATTGTATTCGTGAGGCACCTTATGTGGTCAAACATAGCTGGGAAAATCGCAGTCCAGATTGCAGTTATTTTGGCGATCGGTATCCACACGTTGGTGGAATCTTGGCGCCAAATCTGCTTGAGAAATGACGCGTATATGAGATATGGGAAAGCTTTTTTTTTTCTTTTTTTTTGAAATGGTAACGCTTGCTGACAATTTGTACAAATTATCTTAGGCGACCCGGCGAAAAACCGACATTAAGAGTGGCAACTAGACTAGAAAAGCGTGTATGCGCGTGGGCTATTAACTGAGAGAGTCCACCCCCCCCCTCCCCCCAGGCCCGTAGCCAGGAATTTTTTTCGGGGGGGGGGGGGGCACTTGTTGAAAACCTTGAAAAACACCCATTTTTTATTATTTTTCCTCGGTAAAACACCCCCTTCAATCCGAATTTCAGGGGGGGGGGGGCGGGCCCCTAGGGCTCCCCCCACCCCTGGCTACAGGGCCTGCCCCCCCCTCATGTTTATCAAATTGACAAACAAATAAGGTTGCGTTTCGTAACGCTTAGTTTGCAATTAAATTACCGTTAAGCTTTGAGCGGAAGTCACATTTTTTCAGTTGAAACTTAAGAGTCATAGACATGAATAAACTACTGCACGCAAGCTGAAACACATTGTGAGTAGTACCACAAGGTAAAATATACTCTACGTCTAAACAAGATAGACACGCACGCATGCATTGCTTATCTCAAGGTAAAAAAGTAACGGAAAGGAACCATGCGTGAAAACTTATCGCATGTGCCCGTTGGATTGTTAAGAACACGAGCGAATAAAAATATGGAGGCGCACCATAGTAACAGAATACACAAAAAGGGCTGGTGTAGCAAACGCGCTATAAAGAGAACAAAAATCTGATTACACAGAGGTAAGAGCAGTCAACACGTGGCCTTATATAAAGCGATTGAGTCCAATATGGAAGCACGGGGCCACTGGCTGCTAGCTGCGGTGTTCTCTGTCGAATAGAGTGGCGTAGTCTTGCTGCGTATCGGTCTCGCACATGATGTCCGCTTCCCGCCACACAGGTCCCTACAGTGACACTTTATGGCCGGAGCGAAAAAAACTACCGCCACAACGACGTCCGGCCGGCTACCATTCCCTGCCTGGTCAAGCAAGTTTCGCGACATTGACGCTGATTGAGGGGGTGGGGAGGGGTAGATGTCGAAGAAGACGAAAAAAATGCTGTCCTCCCTTCGGAGCACCGCTCAGCCTCCGACAATGGTGTGCGCCCCCCCCCCCCCCCAACACGTCGTCTGTGGGCGTTCGTCCGAATTTTCAAACCATAGCTTTTTGCAACTTGTCGCTACATGAAAACTTTGCGTAGACCATGTCAGAATCCCATTTTCTATCGTATTTTCCGCGCAATAATATTAATATTAAATGCGACTGTTTACCAAAGCACATGGTAAGCAACCATTGAACGATATTTTTACTTCAGAAAGATAGGTATGGGCCAAAAGGCGGCGACGAAGTGAAATCACGGGACTGGCAAACACGTGGCCAACACGCGTTTGTCAGTTCGATAACGATTATCGTTGGGCTAATTGGTTTGCACGCCTTCTAACGAAAAAACGTGTCTTCACTTCGTCTTGGTCTTTCTTGCCATACCTATGTTTCTTAAGCAATGAAGAACTAGCTCAGCAACACGCCTTGCCGAGGTTTTTACTACTTTCAGAAAGTAAAATTATGTGACATCAATGAAGGAAATGCGCTTGTTACGCTTGACCACAACATGCGCATGTGTAAATACGTGCACACACAGCGATAGGAAACTATCCGTGTAGTTTATGAGCCCTCGTGCCACGCAGTCAGCGGCTCAAAGGATGCAGACGATAAAGCGCTACAAATATGATGTCAGGTCCGGTTTATGGACAGTATTAGTATTCACAAAAAGCTTCTTCCGCTAGAATTATTCGTGCGGGAATGATTGGGCGAATCCTGATGCAGGATATATTAGTGAAGTTGACCGACCATTGGGAAAAACGTTTATGAAAGAGAAGTACTTTGGATTTGGCCCATGAAGTAACTGGTATCTGTTATAAATCTTCAATATTTTGCTAGCGTTGGACAACTCGTCAACGAAGTGGCCACCTAATGTGAGACAGTCATTCTTCTGAAGGTCACTTTTTTTTTGGGTATGAAAATGACCGTGCCAGTGATGACAGATAGTTATTGCCATAGCAGCAACCAACAACAGAATGCAAGCTATTCAATCAGCGATACTCCGCGCCCCGTGCGGCATCAGCACAATACAATACATGCACTTGCTTATTTTTGCTAGTACACCAATCCATGTAACTGTTTCTGCAGCTTAGGCGACAAACATTTAAGCGCTTAATGCTCTATGACATTACAAGTGTATCCTGTGTTTAAGAAAAAAGTCACAGTTTCGCCACTAGGGCGAAGCAATGAATGCGATAGCAAGAAATTAGTTTGTCACATGAAGAACGACAAACAGCTCGATACTTGCAACGCGCCGCCGCAGCACAAAGAAGGACGCTCGAAAAGGATGCATAGGTATACACGGGACAAGCGTGAACTAACAACTGTCGCAGTTGTTACGTGTTTGTATTTGAGCAACGCGCTGCGAGTGTCCACAATGCAGAAGCCGACGCTGTTGCTGTTGTTGCCTCTGACATGGCTCATACCCACTCAGGGGGATTGGCCAAGGGTTGATTATATGATGATATGACTTTTCGACGCTGTTTGATACTTCTTTTTCTTTTAAACTGCGGCGCGTGGAATGACCCCTCTGCGTCTCCTGCCACGCGGTGGCGTCTGACGCCAAGTGCAAGGTCTATACAAATAGGTCGCGAAACTTCGGGCGAAAAGCGGTTCAGAAGCTATTGCCAGCGACATCAGCATGGGGAGTTATGGGAGCTGAGATTGAAGCGCGACTATGTTTGGAGGGGAACAAACACTAATAGTGAAAAACCAGGTTTTATTCAAAGGCGAAGCAATCGCTATGTTTAACAAATGACATTTATTTCCCCCAACAATATTATGTAGGTGCGATGAGCAAAAAATGTATGACAGTATTTTATGATTACGAAAAATCTTTTTTCTAGCGCCCTCTGTGCACGCCATTATTACTCAGTGCAGCCCTTGCGCTACATGGAAAGGCACGCTCGTAAAATTTGTCTGTGATGACACACCCCCTCACGTGTTTTAGTGTTCCGCACTTGCTTGCGTTCTCTGAATTAATGTGGTGAAAATTTAAGTTGTGCTGTGCGCGAAGTTGTGATGTGTGTTTCATCGTTGGTGAACGTCTTGAGCACAGTGCCCAACGGGCAGCGAGACGACGCGGATAACATTTAACGCCGAGTGCTTGCCTCGGTACCTGCGGAAACGATGTGCTGGACGAGGATGCAGCAACAACACACGTTTGCCTGGCGACCCATGTCTTCTAGATAAGAAACAAGGGTAACAGTTCGGAGGACTGTGCTTACTGGACTTTCATGCATCGGTATTTCTGCGGCCCGGTTTCTTTCTTGAACACGCAGTGCCTGCTATTATTCGTGCTATCGGTGAGCAGATCGCTAAGTTATTTATCGCGCTACAATTCGCATACCTGTATTCGCATAAGAAACGGTAATTTATCGGAGGATAAGAAAAAAACAATGCGCATGTGGTGTCCGCACACTTTTTTTGCTTATTCACTTAGTGCTCATTGTGTGCAGTGTAATCAAATCGAGTTATTGTGACCATTGAATAAAACTGAAATGTCATAATTTTGGCGTGACTTGGCGTCATTTCTTCTTGTTAGAACTGAAGAACACAAGCAATGTGCGCGCTAAAGAACCTGCGTATGTGCGAAGCAAATAAGCAACGCTGCAAATGTGAAAGGTACGCCGCTGCTTGCTTTAATCCATCTGCAGAAGATGCCACGAACGCCGAATGAAAGTTCCAAGAGTGTTTCCTAGTGAAACCGAGGAAAATTGAACGGTAGTACACTTAAACATCACTATCAAGTCATGAGTCGATATTAGTTTAGCTGGCATTGACTTTAAGCGCTTCTCGTGGAGGACTCGCCGGCGATAGCCTTAGCGCGAGTCCTTAGCGATCAGGGGCCTACGAAAAATAATTTGAGATCAAATTTCACGCTAGTGCCAACAAAATGACGTCACTTCTTTACCAGCTATTGCGTCACATCCGCTTTATTTTTTGTTCCGCCGGAAATGTTCCCTCCTCACACAGATGGCGCTAAGCCCCATGAGCAGCTGACGAGCCGCCATTTTCTGAACGTATGGGCTTCTATGGAAGCTTCGCTACCAGTTACATTTACCTTGCCAAGTGTGCCAAGTGTTCTTTTTTTCCTTCTACGTCATAAGTGGTACAGAAGGGAGCCACTTTTTTGTGCGCATCTCAAGGGCAGTTTTCAATTTGAAAACACGCTCAAGCTGTTCCGAGACAGAAAACACGCTCAAGCTGTTCCGAGATAGAAAACACGCTCAAGCTGTTCCGAGATCTGCGTACCACGAGCGGCAATTGGTGCATATCAATAGCTCACCGTGACGTCACTGGCACGAGCATGGCGTGTGGCTGTATTGGCTAGCGCAGCAGGCTGCGGAGCTATAGGGGTCGTTGGTTCGAATCTCCGGTCAGGTGGTTTGGAATTTTTTTCTTCTGATTTATTTTTCTTTATGCCTTCTTTATATATACACATACATATACGTATCCGGGACATGACGGCGTCGACAGACGACGACAGCGACGGCGAAAATCAGCCGAGATTGTCCATATAATTGCTATCGCAATAAAAGAGCACATGAACAAAACTACTGGAGAAGCGCGCATGCGTCATGTTCTGGCAATGAAACACGTACATAGGACGGTCGACGTCTGATCGATTCACAAAATGAATGAAATGAATTTTGGTAATGCTTATCTAGAGCGGACCTTAATTATCAGGTCGAGCGTCGGCGGGTCGCAAAACTGCCGAATAGTGCCGGCAAAACACTGTCACTGACCACTAAACTCTGACGGACGGCAAAACATGCCCAATATTAACCACTGAAAGCCAGCGGCCCAGCGAAGGTCGTGGGTGCAGAACGGCAAAAGTGGCACTATATTTGCCAATGAAAGACATTGGCTAAGCCAGTATTGGCGGGACGGTGGCAAACCAGGCCCAATATTGCTGGTGGAAACCCAATGTTGGAATGAAGGGCGGCAAAACCGGCCCAGTATTGCCGGGCAAGTTCAACGGCTCAGGCAATAATAGCTCACTGCTGGCAACATTGGGCCGAGATTGGGCCTCGCATAGCCGCCGTAAAAAAATATCGGCCCTACATAGCGTGCATCCTCGGGTCATAACGTAAATTTGCGCTTTGCATCGCGTAAATATTCGCACGTACTTACATAAAAATGACGGTCACAGCTACCAACAGTGTTGCAGACATCGCAGCAAATATTCCACCCTCTGAAAATCAGACGCCAAATACTAAGGAAAAAGTGCAATTCCGGTTACGTTTCCTTCCCTTAATACACCAATTCCCCCTAGCGGCGGAAAGTGCGTCTTGTCTGGAATTATATAAAAATATACATTACATTTAAATGGGATCACTTCTCAATTCTCGCTACTTTATCGTAGTTATTTCCTCTGTGCGCTGTTGTTGATACATTCGAAATTGTTCTGCCACAAAAAAAAAAAAAAAACACAACCTAACGCGGACGCGTCAGGTCAGGTGGAAGGAAAATAGTGAACAAGAATGGGCCTTAGTATCGTCGGCAACGAATAAAAGAAAGTGTTATAAAAGATATCTTCACAAAAAAAAGCTTCTGCAATTGGCGCAGTGCCGATTTCATAAACAAATGCAAAAAACAGGCGTTCTACCACAATGCAATACCTGTTTTAGAGCGCAGCTCTTAGGCGCCCGTTTCTGCTTTTAGCGGCGTCGCCATCGCCGCCGGTGGCGTAACCGCTAGACATGACAATATACAATGAGAAAAAAAAAGTCACAGTTTCGCCGCAAGGGCGAACCAATGAATGCGATAGCAACAAGTTGGCCTTTCACGCGAAGAACGGCAAGCAGATCGAAACTTGGAGCGCACTGCTCAAGCGCCAAGGACTAAAGAAAAGAGCACACGCAGGACGAGTGCGAACTCACAACGTTCACAGCTCGACACTTAACGCACTGCTCAAAGACAAAGGACGCATAAAAAATACGCATAGGTATACACAGCGCGAAGTAACAAGTGTCACAGTTGTTACTTCACTGTGTTTGAACAGTGCGCTTCTTTCGGAAACGAAAGAAGTGAATGAAGCGAGCGAGGAAAGTGAACTTTGTGCGCTCTGTAACCTAAACTCAATCTTTCCGGCGAAAGCAGACGTAAAAATTGGCCGCGTATCTGCGTGCTTCGCTGCAAATGTCGTCGAAAGACGATAATCTTGTGCCGGCCGTACTACTATGTTTTGCCTTTCCTCAGACAGCGCCTACTCTACGTTGAATTGGCCGCACCTGGCTAGCATTGATAAAATAGAGGAGGCGCTGCGCGAGATATGGACGCCATCGAAAAACATGAACTTGTGCTGAACCAAGGGCCACTGCCAGCGGCAGCACTTATCGTCGGCACAGGGCTTTTTCGTGCAAAGCGTCGCAGTTCGTGCACAGCCTAAAAAACACTAGGGTCTTTAGAATTGCGTACCTATGTATTTTCTAATAAAAGAACACACGACCTGACACACACATTAATGTTGCACCTCAGGTATGCGTAGTATTTGCTTTTTGATCCAATATGTTCACAAGTATGAACGCAGACACCAGTTCAAGATGGCTGGGTGTTCAGAAATTAGTTAAACTGTGGTCGAGTAACTAGCTGAATGGGGTGACAGACAGACAGATAGACAGACAGACAGTAAATCGCTTCGTTTCTTCTGGGCGTTGTTCTCGAGGCCGCTTCGCCTGCCTTCTCATCGTTGCCGGTGCTTTCTGTCTCTGGCGCAACCGCTGCGAGGCGGTTGCAGCAGGCCGTCGCCGTCGCGCTCTCTTCCCCATTCTAGAGCGATTGTATTCGGAGCTGCTATCAGTTTTGTCGGAGGAGCTCTTCTTCCTCGGTGAAGAGGAATTCCTTCGGCACTGGTCTTGCCCCTTTGTGTTAGTTTGCGACAGACGTGTAAGACTTATCTTCCGGCCTGCCTGGTTTTGGTAGGCTGATGTCTCGATTGGTGTCGGCACAAGCGCCATGTAAATACGCAAAATGTACATAGTCATGTTTTATTCGCGCTTTTTTGTTTACCACGTAATGTACATATGTATACCTATGTTTCTGTAACAAATTTTGTGTGTCTGTGTATGTTCAGTTCCGTTGAAATGTTGTGTTGAAATGTTATTGATGTCCACCGTCTGTGATAATAAATTTCTCTAAACACAACACCAAAATTTTTGCGTTGAAGTATCCCAAGAAAGACTATCGTCTTTAAAAGTGGCCCAAACCCAAGGTAAGCGCACTCGGGCACGCGCGACTACGCCACGGAGGGTAAAGAGCAGTTTGAGGAGCCAACGCATAGCAATGAGTAGGGCGCCGAGCGCGCACTTCGCGCCATCTCACTGGTAAGGCAGACAACACGCTGATATTTCCCCGAGATCGGCGTAGCGCCAGTGCTAGATGGTGTATGTAAATAGCTCACCGTTAGTATGCTGAATGACGTGCGCTTCTGTGGCCTAGCTAACCGCTAGGCCACAGAAGCGCACGTCATCCCGACGCGAGGAATCGAACGGGCGAGAGGTCGCCCGTTCGATTCCTCGCGTCGAAAAATATTTTTTTAAATTTTTTTTCTTCGTGGCTTTTATATATATATATATATATATATATATATATATATATATATATATATATATATATATATATATATATATATATATATATATATATATATATATATATATATATATGCGCAGTGTGGCGGCGACGGTGACGCCGACGGCAAAAGCAGCCGAGGTGGCCATATAATTAAATGCTATGTCAATGAAAGTACTCAGGGTCCAATTTGATTTGAACCCGGGCCTCTGCATGGCAGTCGAGTATTCCGCAACAATGTCATGATGGTGCTTGCAACTCATTTGCAAAGAGGCCCTATACAGGCGTCATTCGGGCAAAAAATCGCGTTAACCTATCTAATATAGCACGGCAGTAGAGCAAAATAACAACCAGCCATCGCACAATGTTAATTTCACAACAAGCGTGTTGTTTAATACTTCCTACCCACTGGAAAGGGCTCAGTCACAATTCTTCATCGTCATCAGCGGATCTCAACAGAGTGCACATAATACCATACAGATGTGTAGCAGCTACCTCGTTTATCCGCAGAAAGACGAACAATAGTGTAGTGTATGCTGTCCCACATCATAAAAGTTATGATTTATGGCGTATTCGATACCTTGCGAAAAGCCATGACATCAAACACAGTTGCCCTTGCCCTACCATGACGTTGCGCTCAGAATTCGCATAAGGGAGTATTGTAATCGTCGATGATTTTTTTTTGTTCTTTCATGATATATACTACAAATGTGCGTAATGCGGGTACCTACATAACGAACAAAATACTCAAGGCTGCGTCTACAAGTGTACACTTAGCGTAACACAAAAAGAAATTTAAACTAACACTGTGTTCTAAAAACTTATAAGAGTAGTGCATTTTATCAACAGTGGACACCAGTCCATCTGAAACTGTAGTTTTTTATAAAAGTCTTTTAGCTATACATCCATTTGTATAAACTGCAACCGTGATGATACCATTGGTTACGGATGGCTATCTAACATGCGAGCTTTTCATAAACTCTGCATACACATTAGAAAGCGCATGTAAATAGACCGAAAACTGCGTTTGAGTGACGCGAGACAACATACTCGTATGCTATATCAAATTGAATCACGTTCTATTTAGAAGCCCTCAGAACATTACTGAAGAGGATGTTCAGCTTACAGCTGATGAGACAATGCGCCTTAGTTGCTCGAACGTGGCAGAGGCGCCAATGAATTCAAGATACATAGATGCCTTTGCTGCTTAGCCAGACATTTACAGACTCCGTTTCTCTATGCACTTTGTAGAAGAAAAAATTTATGCATCTCCACGAGGTCAATCATCTTGAGTGGGCGAAGCACTGGGGATCGTTTTTACCGTAAATCACCCGTGACAGTGCCCACTCGCGCGTGTAAATGAGTGACAACGCGTGTGTACAGTGTATATAATGTGTTTTTGCCGTTGAGCCGCCGCTTCCCGCGCCCTCAAACCGGGGTAGCAGCTTGTTATCAGCGTTGGCGTTTTGCCGCTGCTTCCCCGAGGTCTCGCCTCCGGGGTAGCTTGCTGTCTATGTAGACGTTGAGCCTCCACATGCCGCGTTCTCGCCACCAGAGTAGCAGCTTGTTGTCGGCGTTGCCGCTTTGCCTTTCGCGCGTGAGAGCGTGTTCATGTTCGTTTTTATTCATGGCAGAAAGAGAATGTGTGGTCCGGAACACGCTTATTCCTTATCGTCATAAGCATCATCATTATCTTCATGACGTATAGTAGGTACCTCGCGAGTGGGTACCTCGTGATGGCAGAAAGAGAATGTGTGGTCTGGAACGCGCTTATTCTTCAGCGTCATCGTCCTCGGCTACATGTGCTAACGCGCGCATTCTTCATCGTCACCAGTATCATCGTCATCGTCATGGCGTATAGTGCGTACCTTGCATGTGCTGTGCCGTACAACGCACAATGAACACGCATAGACCCTAAGGTGCTTCGCCCCTTAAAACCGAGATGGCTCATGAACATCGCTTTTCAGTAGACACCTGAACCGTACAGCAAGGAAAGAAACGTATGTACACCTGTAAATCGGGCCTTTCAAGCCATTCTAGAAATTCTGCTGCAAGTCCAGTTACGAAGTGCGCGCTACGACATTATTCTTCCTTTTGCGAGTTGGCGAGGCACCCACTAGGGGCCCATAAGGCAACGCGCGCAGGTGCACACCTTGTTGATGTTTTGTTGATAATGATAATTATTTATCCCCGTGTGCTTTGTAATTGATGGACTTTCAAAGCAACCAGTCGTCGTGCAGTTTACATGCTTTGATGTCTCATGTGATTCAATGCTTTGCCATGCAGCATTACATGTGTTAATGACACCCCCCCCACACAACATACCATTCTTATAGCATTATTTTTGATGCAACTTCGAGCACGGGCGTGACTGCAAAAGATCACCTGATTGCCACGGAGAAACGGTGGGTTGAAATTTCACAAAAAACAAATTTTTTTTACAATTTCTTTGTTTGGCTCACGGACAACGCTGGTTTTTTGCTCACAAGCAGCGACGCCGACGCCGGAATTTTGTCGAAACAAGATCTTCGATGTGATCGCGTCAGAAATGTCTTTGATCTTATGAAAATATGCATTTTATTTATGCGCACCACGTCATGTCCAAGCAATCCACTAGTTGGACCATGGTTGACCTTCGCTTCAAGAATAGAACGCGATAGCGTAATTGGGTGCCGTTTGCATCGCGTTCTCAATATAGGTAGCCTCGCTTCACTTCTAGGTGGATACCTCCACCACGCTGCAAGGAAAGCAACGTCTGTGCGAATAGCATTTGCCGTTTAAAACTATCGCAGAATGTCTATTGCGATTATAGTGTTGAATTGCCCACTACGGCATAATTTTTTTTTTCGCTGATAAGCAAAATGCTCACTACGCGTCCGCAAGGCAACACGCCAACATACGCAGCTGCTCATTTTGCTTATGCGTTTGCTGCAGATGCTGATTAATTATGTTTAAGTGCTTTGTAACCGAAGGCTCTTTAAACACGTTACTCGATCATTTTGTAATTCACCCGTCTTGACGCCTGGCGCGACTCTATCCTTCCACCTCGCATCTTTAGGTGCGTGAAGGAGTCTCCTGGCATTACACGATATTTGTATAGCATTTATTTGGGAAGGAGTTCGAAAGAATGTCATCGCTCTGTGGTAAGACTCCTGCTGGTTACGCAGAAGGCCTGAGTTTGATTGCCACTGGATTGTAAGTTTTACAGCGGAGCTGTTAGAATCCCAATATTGTAACGCACAGTTCAAAACACACTTTTTATCAACTAACGCAGTTGGGGAGAACTTGTGCCCGAAAAGGAAAACAGCAAGGAAATCTCGTAGCAGTCCAGAGAACAGTCTTCTTTTTTTTTCTCTACATTTTCTTGTGATCCGCATGGGCCGCGCGCAGCTGCTATAGCCAATGTCACGCGGGCACATGCTCTCCATCCCACTTTTAGTTTGGTTCCCACGTATGTCGCAAACAATTCGGAAGGCGTAGGTATCAGCCAGCGCACATAACTTGAAACGATATCGTGTCATTGCCCCCCTTTCCACGGTGCATCGTCCCGATGCTCGCGACAAACTGGTTGCCTGGCGGTCATTCATGACACCTCTTCGTGGATGCAGTTATCGTCGAGCAGCGTTGTGTCCTCGATGGTTGATTGCCTGTCGTAATACGGTTTCATCATGATGTCATACACAATTTCCGTGCTATGCCGTCGTCAAGATACCCTCTGCAATAACTTCGTAGTTCAGCGAGCGAAGGAGGCGGAACACTCTGTATGGGCCGAAATAGTGGCGAAGCAGCTTTTTGAGTTGGCCACATATCCGCGCGGGAATCCCCACCCATACTGTCTCCCGGTGCGTACTGGACGTCTCTTCGTCGCAGATTGTATCGGTGCGTGTCGGTTTTCTGTTGTTGGTCAATACGACATCGCACCAGCTATCTTGTTTCTTCTGTTCGTTGTATGTAGTCGCTGACATCATAGTCATTCTCGGACGTCTCGTCAATAGGTAACATTGCACCTAAAAGTGTGACGACCGTCCGGCCAAGAACAAGTTGGAATGACGTCATTCGAGTTCTCTCTTGCACCGCGGTGTTATAGGCGAATGTTGCATAGGGCAATATTTTATCCCATATACGGTGCTCTATGTCCACGTTCATGGACAACATATCAGCCAACGTTCTGTTCAGTCGTTCGGTAAGTCCATTCGCTTATGGCTGATATGCACTCATTTTCCTATGAGTGCTGTGCGTCAGCTTCATAATACACTTCGTCAGATCGGCCGGAAATGCGGCTCCTCGGTCCGTGATCAACACTCTAGGAGCTCCATGCCGCAACACGATGTTGCTGACATGGAATTCGGCTACTTCAAGAGCTGTTCCTCTAACAAGAAACGCTGTCTCTGCATATCGGTTTAGATAGTCGGTCGCAGCTATTATCGCAGGAGAACTGACATTTGGCGAGTTGGATGGCGTTAATCATGATGAGTGGTTTTCAGCGCAAAACGACGAAGACACAGGAAAAGGAGGGACACTAACACCAGCGCTGTCTCACAACAGACTTTATTAACAATGGAAACACAGACTTTATAGCACAACCTAACCCACGTGGGCACACGTCGATGGCATCAAACAGAAGATAAAACAAGAGATTAAATGACTAACTGAGAACAATATGTATCAAGTCACAGAACTGTTCAAAAAGGAAATTTCCCTGTCATGCAGGGTGATAGAAGGCACACTTACACAACTAAGGCCCTTTTTGTAGATATAAAAAGCCTCCATATTTTCCCTGGTGGCCTGATCGGTATGCGCGAAAATACATATAGTCTCTTCAAACATTACTGTGCAGCCATGTTCGTTACGGCGAGGCATTCTTTCTGTGTCGCTGAGTAGTTCACAACAGCTTTTGAAAGAGTGCGGCTGGCGTACGCAACGACTCGTTCTTCCATCTTGTCATTGGATGAGTACGGCCCCAAGGCCTAAATAGCTTGCATCTGTGCGGATATGTTGCCGCTTCCTCGTCAAAATGCGCAGCAAGTGGATGGCTCTGAAGACACTTCCATAAATCATTGAAGTCCTCCTCTTGTTCATCAAGCCGGTTCAGCCGTTATGGGTTCAGCGACTCGTTACACTTTTTTTGAGGAATCTTCGGTAATAGGCGTGGAGGCCTAAAAATCACCTAACAGCATTGTTATCCGCTGGCTTCGGAAATTTCGCTACGGCCTCAGTTTCCTAAGGGTCTGCCCGGATGCCTCCTGCTCTGATGACATGGCCGAGAAAAATGAGCTCACGAAAGCCGACATTACATTTCTTTGGTTTTATCAAGTCTGCAGACTGGACAGTGGTGAGCACAGCCCGGAGCCTTTCCAAGTGTTGCTTGAAGGTAGCAGAGATGACTACAACATCGTCAAGGTGAACCAGGCACGACTGCCATGTCAGGCCGGAGAGCACTGTGTCCGCTGAACAAAGACAAAGGGAAGTATCGTGAGTTCATATAAACCATCCCGTGACACAAACGCTTTCTTTTCGCGATCTCTTACTTTTAAGATCCAGTGAGAAATAGTACCTGGCATCTCGTAGCCTATCCAGAGTGTCATCGATTCTTGGAAGTGGATAAACAGCCCGTTGTTTGACAGCGTTCAGTTTCCGGTAATCAATGCAGAAATGTGTAGTCTGATCTTTTTTCACAAGGACAAGAGGCAGCCCATAGACTTGACGACGGCTGATTTACTTCGTCCTTGAGCATTTCTTTTAACCTGACTACCGATAGCTACTCTTTCTCTTGATGACGCTGGGTAGGGATGTTGGTGTATAGGCGTCACTGACTCGTCGACAATGATGCGATGTTTGGCATAGATATACTTCGGACTTTGACTTCGAGAAACATACGGAGAATTCCCCTACGAGGCCCTCTATAAGCTCTTTTATTGCGATAGCAATTATATGGACACTTTCGGCTGGTTTTCACCGTCAGCGTCGCCGTAATGTCCCGTATATGTATATGTATCTATATATTTGTAAAAGTCACGAAGAAAAGTTATTCAGAAAATGTTTCCGACGCGCGGCATCGAACGAGAGACCTCTCGCTCTGCAGCGCGCGGCGCTAACCGCTGAGCCACGAAAGCGCACATCCTTCAACGTTCAACCGGCGAGCTATTTATATACAGCGAGTTTTCAGCGTGTTTTCACCATTACCAGCTAGATGGCCCAAAGGGCGCGCTCGGTGGGGCCTTAGTTTGGCGCCTAAAAATCGGCGCCCCGCTCGTCACGACGCCCGCGCTCATGCTCTCGCGCACTTTGCCCCGTGGGTGGTAGACGACCGTTCGCCCGGTCGCGCGCCCGCTTATCTCGCGGTGGGGGGGGGAAAATGGGATTTCGCTGGAACGATTGCGTTGTATTTACCGAGCGCACGAAGGTCACTTCGCTCGCGGCAGTCCCCCCGTTTGCGAAAAGAACATGCTTTTCAAACACAGCGAAGGAACAACGGTTACACTTGTTAGTTCGCGCTCGTCTGTACTGTGAATAAGTTTCGTGCGTCGTTTTTGTTTGGGCAGCGCGTTAAGTGTCGAGCTGTGAACGTTGTTAGTTCTCTCTCGTCCTGTGCGTGTTCTTTTCGTGCGCCATGTGTGCGTCAGCAGCGCGCTCCACGTTTCGACCTGCTTGCCATTCGTCGCTTGACATTCCAATATGTTGCTATCGCATTCATTGATTCGCCATTGCGTAGTCACATGGCCTGCTGCGTTTATCCTGCCAACGGAACTGCTCCTGCCTTGCTCGGTGCTCTTTGAAACAGAAACTGCGACTGGGCACTATAAAAACGTATATAAATAAATAACCGTCGCGCACTCGCGGGAACCAGGTTTCCAGTCGTGATAAGTGGGTCATAAGCTACCTATTGTAACGAAAAATGCCCCCACCTCCCCGAAGGGAAATGGTGAGGAAATGCGAATGCATTTCTTGCGCCGAGTACACGGCGTAGTAATTTTAATAGCGTAAATTCGCCTTCACTGACTTCTGCCATCACCTTGAGAGGCGCCCAGCCAGCGAACGGTCGAGAGTGAGGCGCGAGCGGACGGGAGAGTGGGCGCAGGGAGGAGAGAGAGTGAACGGCGAGAGAAGGAGCGGCGAAGCACTGCAGCTACCCTCTCCTACACTCTCTCGCACCACCTGCTCCGGTTGCTAGGGGCGAGGATAAGCGCGCACGCCCGCAGCTGTTGCTGTGGGAGAGGGAGTGAGAGCGGAGAGATAGCACTTGCCGGCGGCGTCCGCGGACAACGCCGGATGCCTCACATAGCCCGACTAAGAAATGCATTCGCATTTAAAAAAAAGCAAGGTGCAAAATTTAGGGGTGTCAGGCTGTCGTATGCTGTCGTCGTCGCTGGGCGTAACGAAGGCAAAACCACACGTAGCATAGCCATCTGAGCGCGCGCTCGCGCCGAAGAGAAGTCTTCTTCCTCTTGTTATTGGAGCGCCTTGATAATGGTTTTCCACGCAAGTAAAACCATATTCAGCATTGCCAATTGTAGCATATTGAACTCGCGCTAGCAACAAAGGGAAGTCTTCGTCTCGTTCTTCGAGCACCTTGATGATGATATTACGTGCGGAACGCAAATAAAACCACGTATAAAAGTTGAAAATAAGAGAGGAAGCAAGCGAGAAACAGAAAGAGACAGTGACGAAAGGCAGAACTAAGAACAAAGATCAAAAGCAATAAAAATGAATAAACAAAAGACAAAAAAATAAACAGGAAAATACATAAAGAAAGACAGGGGGAAAGAAAGGGAAACCCGAAGGGAAGCAAAGGAGGCTGCTAAGCCCCGCGTTTCTTTCTGGCTTCGTACCACTAGTGCGAAGTTGCCTTAACTTTTTTATATACCCCCTTTGGCCGTTGGTAGTACGCATATGTCTTGCGCAACTTAAGCGTGGTAGAGGCGTGTTCACCATGACGCAAATGCCCAAGGGCGCATTTAGGGCATCGCCCCACCCGTCTTTCGCAGAAGTGGGGTGGCCCACCTTCTGTTAAGCATTTTGACCTACAGTGTGTGCTCGCCTATGCTCGCGCTTTTATCTGTTGTCCATTTTAATGTTTTCGTAGAAGCAATACACCACACGAAGGTCATCTCGCTTTTTTGACAATAGAAAATAGACAGAAAGGTTAAGTGAAAGGCAGGGAGGTTAACCTGGAGAAAATTTTCGGTTTGCTACCTTGCACTGGGAAAGGGGAAAGGGGGAATAGAAAGAAGCAGCCATGTTTGTTGAAGGGATAGTGAACAAAAATTTGAAAAATTGAAAACATCGAAATTCTACTCGGAAGACGCCACTGTTCCGATAAACAGAGTTTATTTCACGTATTTTTGAACAGTTGGCTGTATTTTTGGTGGTTTGTCAGCGCGCGGCGGCTGCACGCGAGCGCGGGCCGGGACGTCAGATTCTCCCTGGCGCATGCAGGGTGCACGTGCTCCTGTCCTTCGCTTCCTTTTCTCCACCTCTCGTTTCATTCCACTCCCTCCCTTTTCCAATAGCACTGATGCCTTACCCCAGCCGGGAGCATTGTTCGCTCCCGTACTAGTTCTGCGAGCCGAGTGGGTTGAGACACGCGGGCGACGGCTGGCATTGGTGGGGTGCCTGTTTCCGGCGAGTTTCACGTCACATCCTCTAGTTCGCGGTGCGGCCGCTAGACGCGGCGGTTTGAAAAAAACTCATTAAATTCATTATTTTCCTCTAGTTCCTGCCTTGCTAAACTAATTGACACGCTCAAGTTAACGTCTTCAGCTGGCATTGACGGGATCAACTCCAAACTGCTAAAGAATACTAAACACGTCACCAGTATGTTCTTATGTTGTATCTTTCAGCAATCTCTGTCATCTGGAGTGGTGCCTCAAGATTGGAAGGTAGGCAAGATAATTCCAGTACCGAAAAAAGGCTCATCATCTTCATGTAATAACTATCGTCCCATTTCCCTCACCAGTGTCTGTTCTAAACTTATGGAGCATATAATTTATTCCCACGTGGTAAATTTTTTAGCGTCTTGTCATTTCTTCAATCCTAACCAGCACGGTTTTCAAAAGGGCATGTCTTGCGAAACTCAACTCGCTCTTTTCATCCATGACATATCCTCTCACCTCGATCGAAACATACCCGTTGATTCCCTCTTCCTAGACTTTCAGAAGGCATTTGACAAGGTTCCTCATAAACGGCTCTTTCTAAAACTTTCCCGATTAAATCTCAGCCCTCCTGTTTACAATTGGCTCTGTGACTTCTTATCTAACCGTCAACAATTCGTATACGCTAACCAACACTCCTCTTCCTTATCTCCTGTTGTCTCCGGCGTGCCACAAGGCACTGTTCTGGGACCGTTGCTTTTTCTAATATACATTAACGACTTACCTAACGGTTGTACTTCTAAAATCCGTTTGTTTGCTGATGACTGTGTAATTTATCGTCCTATACTTAACAACGCTGACATCCTCGCCCTACAGTCTGACCTTTCTCTCATCGAATCCTGGTGTAACAAATGGCTAATGTCTCTAAACGTAAGCAAAACATCCCTTCTAACTTTTCATCGTCGTCAATCATTCATTTCTACTAAATACACGATAGGTGGCTCTGAAATAAGCGCAGTTTCATCATACAAATACCTTGGTGTTAACTTATGCAATAACCTTACTTGGTCCGTCCATATCTCTAACATCACAAACTCGGCTAATCGCACGCTTGGCTATTTGCGTCGTAACCTGCGCCTTGTTCCTCCCCCGGTAAAACTACTAGCATACTTAACACTTGTTCGGCCAAAACTTGAATACGCTTGCTCAGTTTGGGACCCACATCAAACTAACCTTTCATGCGCGCTGGAATCCATACAAAATCGTGCCGCTAGGTTTGTTCTGTCAGACTATTCTTATCACACCAGTGTCACCGAACTCAAGTCATGTCTTCATCTTCAAACCCTTGAGCAGCGCCGCAAAACTGCCAGATTATGTCTTTTTCATAAGTTCTATCACCTTTTACGTCAACAGGCTAATATCGAACCCTTGCATCGTTCTTCATCCCGTCATGACCACCCAAAAGCAGTTTATCCCCCGGCAGCCCGCACTACCGCCCACATGAACTCATTTTTCGTTCAGACTGCAAAGGACTGGAATCGTCTTCCTGCCGACGTGGTGCACCACTCCAGCCATACATCCTTCAAGGCATTAATAGAAACCATTATGTAATAGTTATACCCACCCCTCATGTAATACCCCTCACGGGGCATTTGAGGTACTAATAAATAAATAAATAAAATAAATAAATGAAAGCTGTATCCATCGATTTCAACCCCCAATCTTTCAATTCGGCTGAAAGTCTTGGCGGCAAAAATGTTTTTCAGTATACCTTTCAGGGGTGAGTGGCTAGCCTTTCTTCGTTTGACAATACAGTTTGTTGGTATACACATCATTAATGAGAACTAACAGACAATGGTGCCACGGAAAGTATAGGGGACGTTATTAGAAGTAATTGTAATGTAAATGTGAAGAAAGGAAAGTGGACGAAAAGATAACTTGCCACCGGCAGTTATTAGATAACCTGCCGGTGGCAAGTTATCTTTTCGTCCACTTTCCTTTCTTCACATTTACATTACAATTACTTCTAATAACGTCCCCTATACTTTCCGTGGCACCATTGTCTGTTAGTTCTCATTAATGATGTGTTTAACAAAGCAAACGAGCCCTTAAGTTCACTCTTCTTTCCTCAGTTTGTTGGTATGGCATTCATCGCTTCGCCCTTGCAGCGAAACTGGGGCACATTTAAGGTAAAAGCGTTTGATGCCGCATCAAACACGGAAGATTCACCATCGGAAATGTCAGCACAACGGATGCAATAAGTCACCACGCTATACGTCACGATATGACTTCTAAGCGACGTCACAGATCTCGAAAATTAGTCACATCAGGAGGACGTCATGGTGACGTCACTTTGGGGTCACATCATGCGACGTGTTGAGTTGACATCATCACATGGCATCAAAATGTGGGCCGATATTGTGGCCAGCGCTAAACCACGTGGGGCGCAGGAAGCTTGCATTGACCACTGTCCTGGAGGCAGTGGGAAGTCAAATGAGGCGAAGGAAGCGTTTGGGTGGGATGGGGAACATTTAGAAATTGACTACAAATAAAGAACATGGTTTTCGCCTTCGAGTCGTCTTTTCAATAGATGCTTTGTTAGTTCGCAGAAGTTTCTAGCATTTTGTATTGCAAAAGTCAGTGTGCGTCGAATACACTGCGGTACATGTGAAGAAAGTTATTGTTTATATAAGCGATGCACAAAACATTCAGGGCCCTATCGGTAACAAAATAGAACGTGCCATCTCATGTCGCCAGATGCATGTGTAAAGCATAGGGGAAATGAACAAAAGTATGGATAAGCGCCAATGCAGCGTATCTTTATTGTGCACACGTATTGATTGCGCGTACTGTACCTCAGCGTTGTAGCCAGAGCTCTATATACCATGCTTACATACTTTCTTCTCTGAAGGTTTCGCGTATACTACAATGGCGGCCGGTGTGCAAGATTAACTGATTCGGAAATTACAGGTGTATAAATTTAGAAATAGGTACGTCTTGGCTCCGCCGCGCGTGAACAAAGAAGCATTGTTACGGTAGTCTCTAGGTGTGTCTGCAATAGCGACAGAAATAGCATGGCGCCAACGACTATATAAATTTTTGATATAGAATAGTGCGACAATGCTTGAATACTAAATAAAATCCAAGGCACAATTTTTGACTGAGAATACTGTATTCTCGAATGTTTATACATAGTATAGCAACCTATATAGGGCACAGCTCTTCACAATGAAAACACACAAGGTGACTTCAGGCTCTGCTGTGAGAAATAACAGCTATATAAGGTTCAAAATCTGACTGATGAATGCAGGGGCGTTATCTTATATTGCGGTATGCATAAGCATCATTTTTTTAGTCTTATGACTCCACGCACTTCATACTTGAGAGGTACCATGGGTTGTCAGGAATACCATGGGTCTTTAATAAACCACAGAGTAAGTGGCTCCTAAAAATTGCGTCTGTTGGGGCGGGCTCTCCAGGCACGAATAGGCGCGCCGTCTTCTATTAGTGGCGAGCCTTGTGCATCCGCTTGGCGTCCGTGCGTACGGCACGGCACAGCACACTGCACGCTGCCCTGAAAACACGCGAGAGGGTCCCTAAAAGGTTTTACAATAGACTTCAACGTAGACATAGGCTAATTAAAAGGTAAGAGTGCTGTTGCCAGCGAAAATAACCTATCGAGAAAGTACTAATGAGTTCATCTCTGCTAAAATGTGCCTAGATGTTGAGGGCTCTCAGGGAAACCTGTAACACAAAGGCACACGTCGAGCACTATATGAGGGAGTTTTTTTTCGAAATGAGCTAAATCCAGAAACCGAAACTAGCTCAAATAAAGCTCTATTGGCACGTACATACTCTCAACTTTCCTGTAAAATAGTTATCGGAACGAAATGGGTCAATACAACCAGCTACGTGTGCTTACAGATTTCGTTTCAAAACGAAATTGAGCCAGATCCGTGCGCTGTACGGATCGAAATGAGGCAAATCCAGTAAGCCAATAGCAGAGCTTTTTACCTCCACACAGGGTATTTGGCCGGATTGAAAAGGACGTGAGAAAGAAATCCTCACGAAGAAACACGAAGAAATCCTGAATCCCCAAAGCTACCAAATGTTTTTTTTTTTTTTTTTTTTCATATCATGGCACTGTGCTAGAGCTCGGAAAACATTGGGACGTGTATGACTGGAAGGCCTACTGTACGGCAGAGATGAAATCGACATCCAGCTTGCCGTTTAAGATAACAGAAACCAAGGTCTTCTACATTCAAAGAAATGCAGCTGGTAGAAACCCTAAAGTTACAGCAGAACCCCGCTATAATGTTTCCCTATCAAATTTCGTGCCAGTCCTAAAAGAGGGGAAAGTCCCTTGCACAAGCACCCGTGCAATGCCCACTGTACACTCATCATGTCAACAAAATGAAACTGATAGATGTGACGAGCCTTCTCGTAAAGCATTTAGGCAGTTCATGGCAAGAAGAATCAAGAGCTCGCTTATTTTGTCAGTGTCCTCAGGCGTGCCAAAGAAAGTGATCATACACAAGATTTCGAATAGAGCTGCTTGTGCTGCGAAGAAGACGCACCGGCTCTTCGTGTATAGTTGAAGGCCCTTGATTGAAGCATTGTTGCCTATGTTTGCTAGCTTTTCGGCCAAAACTCTATCATACCGCTCTTGAAAGTCGATTTCAATAAAGTTTTCGCAAGAATACCGCCTCGAATTCAATGTGTCATTTCAATATGAGCCAAATCCAAAGTTATCATGCTAATATTGGTCAAGTCCGCTGTATATTTTTTTAATTACTTGTGGCCGTAAACTTCTATTAGCTGACATGTAAAATATATCGCGTAATAGGTTTGAAAGCGTTGTATTTACATTGCGTAACAAATTTTCACTGTTTTCACAAATTCTGTTTAGGTGGATTTGACTCCTTTCGAAAAAAAACTCTTCATATGTCCCAACAAATTCCCCATATTAAAATGATGTGTCGCCACCGGTAAAATAGCGGGTTCTTGGATTCACTTTTGAGGCGTATCTTCCACTCCAGAAATTTCCTAATCCTCCTTGAATTGCCTAAGACGACTGGAAGGCGAAATAGGTTTATATTTCTATATACAATTTATGTCACTCAATTTACAATATATGGACACCAAACGATCCCGAAGTACTTCGTCCACTCGGTATTCTCCACTTCATGAAGATGCGTGTATTTTGTTTTTTTTTTTTTTTGGGGGGGGGGGGGGGAAGGGCGGTTAGAGCATTTCTTGCCGTTAAGTCCTTTCGAAAAAGAATATGACGTCGCTTAGATTCTACAACATACCCTAGTTGCACCAAATGTTGGCAAAACGTTGCCGCAACATTCAGACAGCTGCTTCAACGTTGTGGCAACATTGCATGCTACTTGGGTAGGTGCGTGGAAAAAATTACACCATCTCCCGCTAAAGGGAACCATGTGTAGATGTGAAGCAGCGGGCGCTAACGCTTACACTGGCGGCGGCGTTGACGCTGGCGCTCATCGCAGCGTTGCGCAGGAGAGAAAACTGGGGAGGCGCAAAGCACGCCGTGATGGAGCGGTGTTTCCTACTACTACTGTTTCCTACTACGCTGCTTCGCATCTACACATGGTTCCCTTTAGCGGGAGATGGTGTAATATTTTGCTCAGAACCAAAGATGCCGACACCGACACCGCCGACCAGGGTTGCCAGATCCTCGAAGAGAAAAAGAGCCACAAAATTAAGCAAAGTAGCCAGAACAGTAGCCCACTGGCAGCCCTTATTTTATTTTGGAGCCAGAAAAGCAGACAAACGTGATATCAGTTTTGCTGAATTATCACCACGTTCTGACACTTAAAAATACAAAAAAATATACATCACAGCAATGTTTATCACTTTACAATAGAGTAAAAAAAAGACCAGGTGACTTCCTGAAGGAGGCCTTAAGACTAGAAAATTGGCAATTAATGCTGCACGGACAGTGATGTGTACATATTCGAGTTCACTTTTGCCAGCATGCACCGCGGCACTGAAAATGTAGAGCTTGTAACGCCTTTCAGACATAGTCCAGATAGTCCAGTCCATAGTCCAGCGCAAGCCTTGTGTGGTCACGTGACCAAGTATCCTACACTTCTACGCCACTCCCCAACTCGGCGCCCAGAAACCGAAACCGAACATTTTTTCCCATAAATAAGGCGATATTAAATTATTTAGCGAGAATATGTGAATCTGGGTGCGTGTATCATGCTTCCTAGAGCTATAAGAAACGCTTGCAGCGGAGAACGCGCAAGCAACAAATTTGGTGGCACCACCCCTTAAAGTCGCTTTTTGTGAGAGCCCAGCAGAAAACACTCGTTCCGCTTCTGAGTTAGATATAGGGAGAACTAGGAGTTTCATTGCGTCGTCTGCTATGCCTTGCATAGGATTAGCCACTGATGCATCCCGGTAGGTGTATATTTTGATCGAGAATTCCATTGCTGGCATGTCGGCACTCACATCCTCAGCTTGACGAAGTTGCCGTACTTGCTCCTCAATGCGGCGCTCGGGGCAACAAAATACGTTTCTTGGGAAGGTTTTCGAACGTTCATCGCATTCGGCCCCAAAACAGATGACGCACTATGCAGTCAGCAGCTAGAATCCACGGAAAAACAGGAGCGGCTGGGCTCTTCGCATTCGTCGCGTCTGCCTTGGGCGTTGCAATGTTAACATTGCGTTAAGGTGGTGGCCACATGTTTGACGATGAGCCCTGATTTCGCTCAGCTGCCATCGCATCTACGGCAATGCTTCAGACGCCTCAGTTGTGCACTATTGACCGTCGTTCGCAGGACAAGATGACTTCCTACAAGACAGCGCTTTTTCTTGACAGTCAGCTATGTGTGTAGTTCTCTGCGTCGCAACATTTTGCTGACCCGACGAGGGAAACTGGTGCTACATCGTGGGAACTGCTAAAATGACTGCAACCTTTACGACATTACGGCAGGATATTCTATCGTACTGTGCGCGCACGATTGTGCTATACAGTTAAAATACCACGCTTGGCCTCGCGCGTCCACTTGATACCACTGTGCGGTAACAAGTGTGCTGTTACCATCGTTTCGACAGTTAATATTCAATTGCAATTGGAATACCGTTCTTACAAGGTGAGTGAGACTGTAAGTAGTCGCACTTCGTTGTGCTCGCTTGTCCACGAACATTTCTTCTAGAATCACATTTTATGTGGCGTTTCACGTACGAAAGGAGAATCTAGCATACGTCGTCGCAATCTGTCCTAGAGGTAAGTACAAACTGCACGGACGCGAGGAACATCTAGACAACATAATCAACTTTGTCCGTGCTTATTTAAATTATTTACTAGCTGTTATTAGCATGAGTCGACGAGAAATGCGAACTTATAGTGAACTAGAAGTACTATAGTTCACTATAGCGAACTCTACTAGACTGCATTTAACCACATGCAGCTGTCCGCTGACACCCTGCATAGTATCCTTACGCAGCACCGGGAAGTGGTACCAGTGTGCAAACTCGTGGAAACACAGAGATCGGTATCACGCAAATTCAAAAATATTTTTCACTATAAAAACAAACCGTAAATTGATAAAACTTTTTCAGTGAGTAGCCAATGAAGCTTGCAAGTAAATGTGCAATTCAGAATATTTGTACTAGGACCACCTCAATGTCTGATTTACGACCAAACATGTGCAAAAATTAACTTTTTTGCAACTTTGTCGCCACCTGCACACATTTTTCGCACTATACACGTCACAAATTATTTTAATCTATAGTAAAACTTTGTGGCAACACACTAACGCGAAATATCACATTTCTCTGAATGTTATTTTTCAATAAAAAATCCCCAATGTGGATCATATTGCGCGTATTCAAGGCCGCATAAAAAATACCCCGAGAGCGTAAAAGTTCGTAAAACTTATTTTAAATAAAAAGCCTACCATCGTTTTAAAGGGAAAAATTTGCCTGAACCTAATTTAGGAAGAACGGATTTTTTGACAACGCGTTTTACGAGCCATGGTTTAGAGCTTTCCGAAAAAATTGACATGAGGCTTGCGCTACTAAAAAATTTTTTTCGCGAAAAATGTTTTGGGGGATGTCTTGCCGTTTTAAGTAGATAGTCCTGAATTTTTTTTTTTTTCAAGCAAATCGCAGATGGTCGAGCGCCAAGGTTGGGACAGTTGGCGTGGAGTGACCCGTATATTATCTGTTGATGCCAATGCCAGAATAATAGCCAAGAAGTAGCCAACGTAATTTTTTTGTTGCCGCGGCCTTTCAAAAGAAGCCAATTTGGCGTAAAGTAGCCAAATCTGGCAACCCTGATGCTGCTCTTACTGCTCGGTGCCGCAGTGCTGGACGTACGCAATGGGGTCCGGTGTTAACCTACACTGTTGCCCGTGGGACAAGAAACTGCGTGAAGAGTGGGTTGCGGAGATAAGAACCGGCGAGCAACCATCGGCTACGAGTCGTGTGTACAACAAGCACTTCCGCGACGACGACTTTCGTTACGTCTGTGATGTAGAGTAGCAGATAGCGCACATTGAGTCCGTAGTTCGCGCGCACCTCCCGCAGGATGGAAAAGGCGCTGCCTTTTATCTCGTGTGATACCATCTCAGAACGCTCTCATGCAACCTTTCGATCGTCAGCCCCGTGCTCAGCGTCTACAATATGAGCAGCACATACTTGAGTCATTGTTTAGATATTGGATTTAAAAACTCACCAGCTTCTTTATATATTCCCCTAAGATGACTGAGAGGCGAAAGCCACCTTCTTCTCCTTCTTGTCAGTCGATGTAGTCATTTCCCCGCCCCGAGCAAAAATCATTCTGCAATTAACGTGGTTTCGAAGGCATTCGCCTTCATAAGCTATATACACGTCGTTTGTTGGTGTATGTACGTAGTGAGCGAGTGAAATGCTTCGGGTGATGTGTGCTGCCTTTATGTTGCCAATAACATTCTTTCAGTCATTCATGCATTCTCATGACGCAAACAATACCTTCTCAAAAAGCCCAAATTTACTTGTGCCACTCTCAAACTCCAATTAGGCCTCTCCAATCCTATGCATTTTCTTGGAGCCTTATTTATTTATATGGAAAAGATGCCACGCTGTTCGCGTTTGACATGAAATACTGCCATATTTACTTTGCAGCTCGCCAAGTGATGCTGGGCATTAAAAGTTTGCATTTCGCTCTTTACGCGTTGATATTACGCTGCTTTTCAGCTGCAGGTTGCTGCAATAACTTCTCTTTCTTCACAGCTATTTCAAGTTCATGCGCGTCCTTGTTCACAGAGACGTTTGCAGAACAAGTCCGGCGAATGTTTCTGTATATCGTTTCGTCTCCGTTGCGTTGCATGCTACTATATGACCTCGTAGACCACTTCTCCTTCCGCCAGCAATATCAAAGTGGTGAAGCTTTAATTTATGAATTTGTTGATGACAGAGAGCGAAAATTTCAGTGGAATGCAAAGGGAGCGATAGTTAACGAGCATATTAAAAATGCATCGCATTTTCTCACGCTTTGTGTCAGCACCAAGCGAAACAAACACACTGAAATGACAGAAGCAGCGGCAATTGCTCGCTTAGAACACCGATCAATATGCAGTGTGAGGCAACATGTCAAATGACATTGAAACATACCCGAATTTCGACCGAAAAAAAGTCACAGTTTCGCCACAAGGCGAAGCAATGAATGCGATAGCAACCAACTGTAATGTCAAGTGACGAATGGCAAACAGGTCGAAACGTGCCACGCGCTGCTCACGCACAGGGCAAGAGAGAATTGACAACGTTCACAGCTCGACACTTAACCCGCGGCTCAAACAAAAACGACGCACGAAACGTATTCACAGGTACAGACGAGCGCGAACTAACAAGTGTCACAGTTGTTACTTCGCTGTGTTTGAAAAGCGTGTTCTTTTCACAAACGGGGGGACTGCCGCGAGCGAAGTGACCTTCGTGCGCTCGGTACTACAACGCAATCGTTCTGGCGAAAACCCAATTCTCCCCCACCGCGAGATAAGCGGGCGCGCGAACTGGCGAACGGGCGTCTACCACCCACAGGGCAAAGTGCGCGAGCGCACGATCGCGGGCGTCGCGACAAGAGGGGCGCGGAGCTATGACCGCGTCGAGCTCGCCGAGCGCGCCCTTTGCGCCATCTCGCTGGTGATGCTGAAAACACGCTGAAAACTCGCTGTATATAAATAGCTCGCCGTTTGAATGTTGAACGACGTGCGCTTTCGTGGCTCAGCGGTTAGCGCCGCGCGCTTTAAAGCGAGAGGTCCCTCGTTCGATGCCGCGCGTCCGGAACATTTTTCTGAATTAATTTTCTTTGTGACTTTTATAAATATATAGATACATATACATATACAGGACATGACGGCGACGGCAAAAACCAGCCTAGAGTGCCCATATAATTGCTATCGCAATAAAGTTGAATAGTCGGGACGGGACATCTGAAGTTGATATTGGAGCGCCGAAGTCGTAGTTGTAAGCATCCGCGCAACAATAGTTGTTTGTGTACTGACAACTATAGTTTCCGCGCAGGGGCTTCGGCGCGAGCAGGCATTTGGTCAGTGGCGTCACCACGGACCCGAGCTAACAGGGGGGGTTGCGACCCACGCCTAGCCGTGCGTGGCTTTGCCGTGTCCGGGCAAAAGGGAACCCTGGGGGTTGAGCCGACGCCGGGTGTTGGACCTTTGAGGCCGCCCGGCAGAGGCAACACACCCCTTTGGCCCCAGCTTCACGCAGACGGCACCCTTGGGCTGACCCACCCAGGGGAAATCGGCGGTCGCCTTTTCTTATCCCCCCTCTCTAATTTTTCTCTTTCCTATCTTCTTTCCATGCTGCCCTGTTTCCTACTCCATTGAATTACTTCCTCATTTTCGTAGGTGGTTCGGGTTAACCGTGTATATGTGTCCTCTCGGACATACTATATTAGGTTATAGCGGCATTGTACGGGTGGCATCTGCAGCCTTACATGTTAAGCGCTGCAGCGTCTCCTAGTAGGACTCCATGATTGGTGGCCGCCACTGCCGCCGAAACATGCACTACTATAATGGAAACACCTCCTTTCCCCCACCTCCTTGATCACTGCCCTCACAAGAGGGTGCGCACTGACGAAGTTCTATATTCTCTGACCCGAACAACAGAAACCTTTCCGAAATTCCATGTCTTGCACTGCCAGAACCCCGAAAAACTTGCAAGAACCATTTCCCCGTTCATAGTCTCAAAATCCCTCACCGAATTCCTAAGGCCAGGCTATAATGTAACCGAAATGGCCAGCGGTGACCATCTTTTCGAGGTCCCAGCGAAACAGCAGTGTGAGAAACTCAGCAGCCTCAAATCACTTGGAAACGTACCAATTTCAGTGACACCCCATATGTCGATGAACAGTTCACGCGGAGTAGTCTCAGAAGCAAATCTCATTGACTTGTCTGAAGCCGAATTGCTAGAGGGTTAGAAGAACCAAAACGTAACTGATGTAAAACGGCTCATTATGCGAAGAGAAGGCAAAGAAATACCAACAAAACATCTCATTCTTACATTCGCAAGCAGTGTCCTCCCCCGAACCATCGAAACAGGCTACACCAAGTTAACTGTCAGGCAATACATCCGTAGTCCCAGACGATGCTTCAAATGCCAAAGACTCGGCCGCGGATCACTGAGCTGCCGTGGTCATCAAAGTTGTGCTAAATGCGGTGTATAAGATCACCCATCCGACAACTGTGTCGGCACACCACACTGTGTCAGCTGTAACGAAAATCATCCTGCATACTCACGTTCATGTCCAAACTGGCAAAAAGAAAAGGCCATCATCACACTGAAGTACAAAAACAACATTTCTTTCCATAAATCCCGTAAAAGGTGCTCACCCTTTCACACCACACCCGACGCTGATTAGGCGCGCCGGGGGGGCAACGTCGCATTGAGATCCGCCACTCCTTCGGCCTGCACAGAGCGAGCCGTCGCCTGTGGCTCCTGCCCCCCAAGGCGGCATCGAATAGGGATCGGTGACTCCAGGGCCGTCGGGTCTCAAGGCCTCGTCTCACCAGGCGAGGCCCGAAACTAGAGCCTCCAGGCCACACGTGCGGGCATCCAGTGCCTCCCAGGAGGCAATGGACACATCGGTACCCCTGGTGCCGAAACACAGCGCAGTTCTCTGGACCACATCAAGAAAACCAAAAAGCCAATAACGGGGCCGGACGACCGTCCAGCCACCTGATACAAAGTAGTTCATTTGAACACACCACGCTCTTTTATTGTACACGCAGCAGCTTTTCATAATTAATATGCAGACAACAAATATTACAGTCGAACATCCGAGGCCTTCTCCGAAACCTCGATTTCACGAACACAACCCAAGAGTTCTGTGTGTAAAAGAGACCCACTTAAAACCAAAAAAAACACATACTTCCTACGCCATTATGTTATATTCCGAAAGGACCGCGATGATGCTGCGGCGCCATCTGTTGGCGTAGCAGTTATAGTTAATCAAGGAATTCCATGTTCGCACCTAGCACTTCAAACATCCCTTGAGGCAGTGGCTATTCGAGCCGTCCTCCAATCAACTCGTCAAAATCTGCTCTGCATACCTCCACACCACAATCAACAAAAATATGAATTCCAGTCTCTAATAGATCAGCTGCCAGAACCTTACCTAGTTCTTGGGGATTTCAATGCACATAGCAGTCTCTGGGGTGATTCTCGCTGCGACGCGCGAGATCATCTAATTGAACAATTCCTTTTCTATTCAGGCGCATGTGTATTGAATCAGAAAGTCCCAACATATTACAGCCTCGCGAATAGAACATTCTCATCCATATATCTCAGCATAGCATCTCCGTCCCTTCGTCCACTCCTTAACTGGGAAGTTATTGGGAATCCCTATGGAAGCGACCACTTCCCTATAATTCCAAGCGCACCAATAGCATATCCATGTCCTCCACATGTTCCCAAATGGCAGACTGACACAGCCGATTGGGAACAGTTTCGAAAACTTACAGTTTTAAGTTGGAATGACATGTGAGCTTAAGATTAATCAAGAAGCAGCTGTGGACAACATTACAGCTGTTTCGATTGATGCGGCAACCAAATGCATCCCACAAACCAATGGACTGTCTGCCAAATGACGTGTGCTATGGTGGAATAGTGACTGTCGATTCGCACGCAAGAAGCAAAACTAAGCGTGGAGGTTGCTTCGGGACTCTCCGACAGCGGAGAACCTTACAAACTTGAAGAACATAAAGACGCAAGGCAGGAGGACGCGCCGACAAGCGAGACGGGAAAGTTGGCATAAGTTCCTATCAGGCATCACTTCCTATACACATGAGGGTAAAGTCTGGAACAGGGACAGTATGGTAATAGGAAGACAAACACATTGTCGCGGGTTATAAAACACAGGGGCTTCATTCAGGGAAGCACGGCGTGTCGTACTAGGAGAGACACTCAAGGAAAAGCCACCAAGAACATCTTCGCTCTTTCGTGCTGCGCCTCTCGAGCGGATCAGGGGTCTTCCTTGTTGTCGCTAGCGCACTGCTAGACAGATACGGACGCGGCATTACCCTCCCGCCAGAGTGAGCATCGCCTCGATGCTCACCAAGTAGCAGTCGATGCGTAAGGTAGCCAGTGGGCGTTCACATCACTCGGAAAAATACGGCTCCTTGCGGACCACGTGCACTGTCTCAGGCAGATGCTGACGGCGTTTCGAACAAGAAGAGCCGTCAGCCAAGACTTCGTACGTGACGTCGCTAAGACGGCGAAGAACCTTGCAGGGTCCGAAGTATCGGCGTAGGAGTTTCTCCGAGAGGCCTCGCCGTCATACAGGGGACCAAACCCAGACTCTTTCCCCAGGTTTATAAGCGACGAATCGATGGCGGAGATTGTACCGTTGGGCGTCAAGTTCTTGCTGACTGGTTATTCTGACGCGGGCAAGCTGTCTTGCTTCCTCGGCTCGCTCAGTGAAATCTGCGGCGTCTGTCTCTGAACCATCGCAGTCATGAGGCAGCATAGCCTCAAGATAAAGAGTGCTTAACAGCGCAAACGACAGGAGGGAATAGAAGAGAAGAGACAGAGCGCTGAACTGCCAACAATTTATTTCCCTCCTGTCATTTGCGCTGTTAAGCACTCTTTATCATGTCGTACCAACACGCCCAATCCTACTGTCGCATAGCATCAAGCATCGTAGTCACTTCTCTACTATGAATTAGTGCAAATGGTGTCATTTTCGTTGTTTCCTGGCGTGCCGTATTATACGCGAATGTGACGTACGGCAAAATTCGGTCCCAATTCTTATGCTCCACGTCGACCTACATGCAAAGCATGTCGGCAAGAGCCTTATTGAGTCGTACCGAAGCCCATTTGTTTGTGGGTGATAGGCTGTCGTCTTCCTATGGGCTGTACCACTGAGCGTAAGCACAGTGCGAAGAAGTTCGGCTGTAAACGCGGTACATTTGTCTGTTATGACGACCGCCAGAATGCCATGTCTCAGGACAATGTTCTCAAAGAAGAACCGGACCGCTTCAGCTGCAGTGCCACTCGGAATCGCCTTGGTCTCCGCGTATCGGGTGAGGTAGTCCGTCGCCACTATAACCCATTTGTTGACGCTGTTCGATGTTGGAAATGGACCCAGAAGATCCATTCCAATTTGAGCAAACGTATTTTCCGGTGCTGGAACGGGATGTAATAGCCCGGCGGGTTTGACGGGTGGTACCTTGCGACGCTGACATTCAATGCATGTTCGCACGTAGTGTTTCACCTCCGCTGCGATTCTTGGCCGGTAGTATTTTTCTTTGACGCGTGTCATTGTTATTGTGAAACCGAGGTGGCCCGAGGTGGCTTCCTCATGGCAGGCTTGCAAAATTCCGTTGCGGAGAGTTTCGGGAACCACGAGCAGATACCTTCTTCCTGTTTATGAGAAATTCTTCTTGTAGATAATTCCGTTCCGTAAACAGAATGATGATAGATTCCTCGAAAACACTCTTGGCGCGTCGCGGCTCGTCCTGTCAAGAAATCCATGAGTGAGTTGAGCTCCCGATCGTCTTTCTGTTGGCGAGAGATGACAGCCGCATCAACAACTCCTAAAGAGCCTGCGTATTCGTCATCCTCTGTAGTCGGTGGCTGAATCGGTGATCTTGACAGGCAGTCGGCATCTAAGTGTTGCCTCCCCGACTTGTAGACTACAGTCATGTCGTACTCTTTGAAGCCGTAAGCTCCAGCGCGCCAAACATCCGGACGGGTCTTTCATGTTGGTCAACCAACAAAGGGAGTGGTGGTCGCTTACGACGAAAGCACGGCCATATAAATATTGGCGAAACTTTGCAACTGCCCAAACGACAGCCAGACACTCCTCAGTTGTTGAGTAGTTGGACTCATCAGGCGTCAAGGTTCTGCTCGCGTAGGCGACTACTCTCTGCACCATCTAGGCACTGGACAAGAACAGCACCTAGGCCCACATTGCTGGCGTCTGTACGGATGGCTCTTGGTGCATCCTCATCAAAGTGAGCAAGAACGGGTGGAGTTTGTAGACGCTGCTGCAACTCGTTGAACGACGCTTCTTGCTCTTCGCCCCATACAAACGCAACATCTTCCCTTGTGAGGCGGGTGAGTGGAGAGGCGATGTGCGCAAAGTCAGCTATAAATCGCCGGTAGTAGGCGCAGAGACCCAGGGAACGTCTGACTGCCTTCTTATCCACAGGCCTTGCGAACTTGGCGACCGCTGCCGTTTTATCGGGGTCAGGCCTAACACCTTCCTGACTGGCCACATGTCCAAGGAATTGAAGTTCTTCAAAGCCGAAATGACATTTTTCAGGTTTCAATGTTAATCCTGCGGACCTTATGGCTTGAAGCATAGACAGCACCTGTTTTAGGTGTTCTTCAAACGTGGCCGAAAAAACAATCACGTCGTCGAGGTACACAAGGCATGTCTTCCATTTTAGACCGGACAGAACGGTATCCATGAGCCTTTGAAACGTGGCTGGGGCCGAGCATAAACCGAAAGGGAGGACTTTGAATTCATAAAGCCCGTCTGGTGTCACGAGTGCCGCGTCCATATCTGTCTAGCTGTGGGCGAGCGACGACAAGGAAGACCCCCTGATCTGCTCGAGAGGCGCAGCACGAAAGAGCGAAGAAGACGTTCTTGGCGGCTCTTTCCTTTAGTGTCTCTCCTAGTACGACACGCCGTACTTCTCTGAATAAAGCCCCTGTGTTTTATAACCCGTGACAATATTCACTCCCTCCTGTAAACACACAAGGTGACACCTTGGAAGACCAGGCGAACTCCCTGGGCGCGCACTTCGAACAAGTGTCCAGCTCCGCGCAGTATTGTTAAGCCTTCCAACGCTACAAAACACGAATAGTAAAACAGGAGCTAGAGTGTAAATGTACAAAATACGACGCATACAATGAACCTTTTTGTTTACTGAGGTACAGGCATCTCCAAACTGCTGTAATAAATCCGCCCCCCGGTTCTGACCGTGTAGCATATGTAATGTTGAAAAACCTACTTTTCGAAATGCAAAAAAAAAAATCTTACTTTCCCTGTACAATGCTATGTGGTTTTCCAGCGTGATCCGTACTTCTTGGAAAGAGGCTATTGTCATTCTCATTTTGAAACCGGGCAAGGATCCATCCTCCATTGCGAGTTACAGGTCCATCGCACTAACAAGCTGCCTATGTAAACTCTTCGAAAAGATGATAAACTGCCGACTTATACATTTCCTTGAAACAAACAATCTGCTTGACCAATTCCAGTGCAGTTTTTGAGAGCGTAGATGCACCACGGACCACCTGGTACGAATCGAGACACAGATCCGAGACGCTTTCGTGCACAATCAATAATTTCTTTCTGTGTTCCTCGATATGGAAAAGGCTTACGACACAACATGGCGCTTTGGAATTTTAAGAGACTGGTCCCACCTTGGTGTGCGTGGTAGAATGTTTACCGTAATTGAAAGTTACTTGTCCAACCGGACTTTCCGTGTTCGAGTAGGCAGTGTTTTGTCTCGAACATTTGTCCAAGAAACAGTATTGCGGGAAGGTGGTGTACTTAGTTGTACACTTTTTATCATTTTCTGCCACTCAAAGGCGGCACTGCAATCTCTACTGTCAACCTTAGGCCGCGGACCGCATGAGCAGCTGATATTAGAGACAGCGGAGCTTATACACCACCTGACTGAGAAAGGACATCAAATCACTTTTCAGTGGTTACCCAGCCACTGCGGAATCATCGGCAATGAACGGGCCGATCAAGCTGCCCGCTCAGCCCACGGAGAAGACCGTGAGGTACTACTACCGCTTTCTAGGAACGACGCTGCACGGAACCTCCGCTTGTTTGCTCGTCTACGTACCACGTCACAGTGGAACGAGCCGCACTTCAAACATGCCCGACTGCACTCATTTGACCCTACGTTATGCCTTCCTTCAAGTCCCATCGGGGCTTCGCCGAGTAGACGCGACCCTTCTGTGTAGGTTATGGTTGGGCGTTGCGTTTACCAACGCATATGCTTTCCGCATTGGTATGGCCGACACAGCAGCCTGTGACTACTGTGGCAATGAGGAGACTATTGGACATATCTTTTGCGATTGCCTACAGTATAGGGCACAGCGACTATGCCTTTGCAACGCGCTCAACAAGTTAGATGACCGACCTTTGTCGGAAGAAAGGATTTTAAGCCATCGACAGCATGCGACGTCACAGAAGAAGGCCCTGAAAGCGCTGCTGCGATTTTTGCGATCGACCGGCCTTTCTGAACGACTTTAGCCAGAACGCCCTTCCCTGTGCGCGTCGCTTTCTATCCTGCGTGTGCGTGCATTTTTTTTCCTTTCATTTTTTTTCTCCTCTCTCTCTCTACACCCTCTTTCTTGCCCCTATTTCCCCTCCCCAGTGCTGGGTAGCAAACCGGATGCTAGTATCTGGTTAACCTCCCGGCCTTCCTCTTCATCTCTCTCTCTCTCTCTCTCTCTCTTATCATCACAATGAAAACCTTGCGTCTTTGTATCCCACGAAATATGTTTTATTGCACATATGTCGACGATGTGCAAGTCGGTTTTAACTCATGCAACCTTTCTATGTGTGAGCGGCAGATCCAGCTAGGTCTGAACAAGATCTCAAAATGGGCAGACGAGAATGGTTTCCGTTTTAATGCTCAAAAAAATCCCCGGAGTCCTGTTCTCTCGCAAGAGAGGCCTTCATCCTGATTCCGATAGTGACCGGCATGGTCAACATCTCTCTGTAAAGACAGAGCACAAATTCTTAGGCGTAATCCTGGATAGTAAACTAACCTTCATATCATGCATTAAGTATTTAAAGAAGTCACAGTTCCACAGCAAGGGGGAAGCAATGAATGCGATAGCAACAAATTGTAATGTTATACGAAGTGAGGCTGGCAGCTAACTCTTTTGGATCAGACCTCACGCAACTCTAGAAAACGCTGGTTTAAAAGCATACGGCCGCTCCAGGGACACTCTGCTCACCACATTCTCTTCGCGTTGAGAGCGCAGCACGTAGAAGGGTACACCGGCCCCCGCTGTCGGCCCCCGAGAACGGGAGATAACGCGCGCGCCCGCGACGACCGCGCTCGTAAAATGGAAGGTCGCTCGAGGGACCCCCCCCCCCCATCTCGCGTCTTTTCACGCTCACGAACGACGGGCGGGGCCGGTTATATATATTGCAAGGCGGAAGCGATATCGTGGGCTCGACGCCGTTTATTGAGCAGAGCCTGCCGACTAATAATCTTCGAACGAAGAAGAAGATCCCAGTGATGATGATTATATACAGATGAAGAGGATGAAGGACAACCACAGTGAATATTGTGCTCACACTAATTTCCCCCTCGCGCGAAAGCGGCCAACCTGGCCGCTGCTTATGGCGAAGGTGTACGTCTTATGAAGGGTTTTAAGCGGGAGACGTGGACAACCTCAGTGCCGCGGCAACGGTTGTCGGAAGGCATGACAGTGGGGGTTACGTGATAGTTAACTGGAGAAGCTTTCTCGACAATAGCGTAGGGGCCGATAAAACGTGACTGAAATTTCTCAGACAGGCCGGGAACTCGCGTCGGGGTCCACAGCAGCACTTCATCTCCAGGACTAAACTCAACGACGCGGTGAAATTCACCGTAGCGAGTCTTCCGATCCTGTTGACTTGCTTCGGTATTCAGGCGGGCACGGTGACGACAAGCGGCAAGGCGTGATATTAAGCTGGCACTCGATGACGTCGACGAGTCCACGGGGACATCAAAAAAAGATACGTCGAGGGCAGACGTCGGTTGACGTCCATAGACAAGGAAGAAGGGTGAATAGCCCGTGGTACGCTGCGTAGCAGTATTGTACGCAAAGGTGACGAATGGTAGTATGGTATCCCAGTTGGTATGGTCGGCATTGATATACATGGATATCATATCGGACAGAGTACATATACATATAAGGAGCATGACGGCGAAAAGCAGCCGAGAGTGTCCATGTAATTGCTATCGCAATAAAACGAATGCATAAAAACAATGAATATTCTAAAAGTTTTGTCAAGGACTACGTGGGGTAGTGACAAGAAATGTCTCATGGTTCTGTATAAACGCCTTATACGCACTACATTACACTACGCAGCAATAATCGGTCAGTCTGCAACACCAAGCGCCTTAAACATGCTTGATCCTGTCCACCATCTAGGCATTCGCCAAGCCACGGGCGCATTTCGCACTAGCCCCGTAGAAACTCTCTACGTTGAATCTAATGAGTGGTCGCTCCATCTGCAGAGATCTTACTTATCATTTGTATATTTTGTCAAGGTGAAAGCAGACAATGAACACCGCTCACAGTCCACAGTTGATGATTTGTCCACTTTTACCCTTTTTCACAACCGTCCTTCGTTGCGAGAGCCCTACGCACTTCGTGTGAGGGGCCTAGCTGAGGAAGTGGGTGTGCCACTACTCGAACACCGTTTGGCGGTCCCCGCTGCGAATCTCCCGCCGTGACAATGGAAGTTCATAGACTGTGATGTGTCCTTCATGAAATTTACGAAACACGCCCATCTTGCTCATATTAATGCGTACTTCCTTGAACTGCAGCACAAATACACCTGTCCTGAATTCTTTACGAATGCCTCTAAGTCAATCTTCCGTGTCATACGCTGCCGTCGGTCCATCTTTTTCAGATGTCGGCGTTCTGCACACTAATACAAGTATGTTCACAGCAGAAGCTTATGTGATACTTGCGGCAGTGAAACACATTAAACAACTAAAACTACAGAAGGCAGTAATATACACTGATGCCCTGAGTGTGGTAAAAGGTTTAGAAACAATGAAAAAACAGAAAAATCCTGTCCTTGTCTCACTTTACACAACCTTATTCACAATTTCCACACTCAGACAGCATGTCGTAGTGTGCTGGGTGCCAGGGCACCGCGAGATCCAAGGAAACGTGTTGGCGAACCAGCTAGCTGCATCCGCCCTTGAAAGACTCAAAATACATCCATAGCTGTCTCTGCACTTGACGTGAAACCCTTTCTTAAACGAAAGCTCAGGGATTATTGGCAGCGCTTATGGGAGAGGCAAACAAAAAATAAGTTTCATCTGATCAAGCCAGATCTCGGGAATTGGCCGCCGGTATCGAGGTCATGCCACACAGAAGTAACACTTACAAGGCTAAGAACAGGACACACACACAGCACACACTCACACTTTTTGTCCGGTGGTGATACACCTTTGTGTGACAGGTGTGGTGAACCGCTCACTGTCATTCCCATTCTCATTCAGTGCAGTGGATTAGATGCTACCAGGCAAAAGCACTTCCCATCACAATATCGAGAACATATACCACTGCACCCATATACGTATGTTCATAGGCAAGGAACCAGTTTTTAAATATCAGTCACTATTGGCATTTTTGAAAGAAGTCCGTAACTTTCATTGCAAATACCCAGGCAAACCATAGCCCGACCTCTGAAAGGAGGCTGTTCCTGCGGTAGCTACGTTAGAGAAATCACCGACCTCCCTGCCTTTGGCCTGAAAGGCTTTTTTTTTTAATCTCTCATTTGTAGATACCACACTCACTTGTAATTAATTTCACACCCATAGACTACACCACGTATCCCTACTGTAATTTTATATTCTTTACACAGATTTTACGCTTCTATATAGCGCGTGATTTTCGGCCGCTATTCAGCCATAATACACCGTCATTGCAACCATCGGTCTTCGCTTACACCACGTAAAATGACATGGCGCTATTTGGCCACTCATGGCCCTTGCGCCACAAAACCCCACTAATCATCATCATCATCATCATCATCATCATCATCATCACAACACTAGTTTGTGGCCTAACTTTACGTCACGGCTCCAAAACACGCTCGTAGCGAAAATGAAACCATCAGTACGAACATAAATGCAGACGTTCATACACGCAAAAGCTCCGTCGGTCGCCGGGAACCCGTGCAATCACCGGCTTGAGGGTTCATTCTGTTATGGTCCATTCGGTTACAAAGCCAGTCTACTCTAGCAAGATATTTCAAAAGTCTCCACTCAGTGACTCACTACATTTCACGCAAAAGCTGGTTCAGCGGTCACCGCGATGGAGACCCCTGAAGCGGGCACTCGGTTTTTTGCAAAGGGACATTGACTGTAAACTATGTTGTGAGTTCTGTTCGTCGAAAATTATTGTTTTAATAGTAAAGAATATATTTCACTTCGAATGTACGCAATGAAATGCCTGGAGCGCTTCCGCGAGGTGTTTTGCGGAGCACCGACAGCAAATCTTATGGGGAGCGCGCGGCGGTATCCTGCCTAGCACGCAATCGAGGTGCATCCGAGAGAAGGCGACTCCGTAACTCCTGGCGGCCAATACGGAAACATTTATACACGACAATGCAAAGCTTGTAGGGCGGCTCACGCCAACCTGCACCACATTATCTGGGTATATCCCGCAGCAAAACATTCCATCAAACGTAGGATAAACACGTCCGAGAAGTGGGAGACTATTCTGCTCAGCGCAATTCCGTATTACCAGTTTTGGGCAGTCCGGCTGGCTGAAGACACCGCCAAGACTGAAGCTCGTGCAGCCGCCTGAAGAAGGGGGGCTGCAGGAGGGCTAGTCTCCCGGCACCCGCCTCCACTGACCCCAGCAAGGACCAAAATAAACTGTTTTCTGTCTCTCTCTCTTCATTTTTAGTGAACTGGAGCTGAAATTTCGCTTCCCCATACCCGCAAGGCTAGTTATAACCTGCTTCTTCATTTTTTAGTGGTGGGGAGGAGATTAGTCGGCTTTGCCAAATTTTTGAGGGCACATATTTGCTACGATCTTCATTACACTCCGCATGGATTAACATCGATGTTAAACAGTCCTGCTGTTAATAATTGCTAACATGTCATGCGCCTGTCTCGTTTACAGGGTTGCTAATGAATTTACATTTGAATGAAAGTAATAGCATTTCTTTAATTCCGCTGCAGGAACCTCTGCGTCTGACGAGTTCCAATTTCGATAAGAAATGGTTGCGCAAGAGAAAAATGAATTCCCTCCTGATGATCACCCAAGTATTGAAACTCTCCGGTTAATCATCTTTGTTTTACGAGTATCCATAGCATGTGATCGAAAGCACTACACGTTAATGATCCGCCTAGATAGCCCATCATTAACACCTAAATAAGGGACGGCTAGGATAAAAAATCGGATCCAAAGCCCTGTTTAAGGTGAACATATGTGTCATGTTGCGAATTCTTTAGTGTTAGTAGTTTTTTCAGAAGTACCCAGAATTAACAGCTGGCCCTGAAAAATAAAACAGCTGGTTAGTTAAAAAACTGCGATTATTTTTTCACTCACGCAGAAGCCACATTCATTTGCCCCCCATGAAGCTGAAGAAATGTGACGGACAATAGCCATTTGCGGTGTTCTAGGCCGAGGCATTCACATAGCCAAATGCCGCTACCCCACATGTTAATGCTTTGTTTCCGAGATCTCTGTTCTATTTTTACACAATTGGAATACGCACCGTTTTAACATTTCTGTAGCGCTACTTTGCGCGCGCCGTAGGTTTAATTGTGGGCGCAGATTAATCAACTTTGATTTGCGTTTCGGGTTATATACACGGCATAGCCAAATCTGCATTACAATAGTGAACATATATATGTACATAAAGTACACACAATGTACACCTATTATAATACCGAAGAAGCAGCATGGCACGCTTAGACGTTTTCCGTGGCGCAGCACGCACAGATAGTACAAGTTTTTTTTTTTTTTGAACACGACTCTTCGCACATAACACTTGGTCTTGCTGTCTTATATTGTACTGTCATGTAAAAAAATAATTTGACTAAGTTCTTACAACGTGTCTCTTGAACGTTTTCCCTGCATCGGTTTAACATTGCTTGCCAGGTGTGCTATGCAGTATGTCCCGAGAATGGCGAAACTCGGAATCTTTCAGAGCTCTGGCGACACCCTTTTTGAACAATCTAAAGTACGACAACGTCAAATCCATCCCTCAGCGCGCGCTGTGTTCCACTGGTTACGATGGAACGCGGCACCACATCAAGCAAGTTCGGCCAAGTTGGGTGGTGTCCAGGGTTTACAGATGCTACCAAGCCGACAAGCCAATAATCATCACAAAAGAAGCCCTAAAAAAGCGGCGATAATTTCGTGAAGAAGCCCTAAAGAACCGGAAGGTTAATTGCTTTTTCTTGAAAATACTTCTACAGCGAAAGCTGTTATGAGATCACAACAAGGGTCGCTCCTGCGCCGTAGTTGTCCGCCGCCGCCACCGCCGGTGTCGGTAAACAATATCGCACGAAATAAGAAAAAAACTAAATAAATAAAAAACACCTATGACAGAATGGGAATCGAACCCGGGTCTCCGGCGTGGCAGCCCAGCACTCTACCACTGAGTTACGTCGCTGCTTGAAACTGCGGTGCAAACTGACCCTATGCAGGCTTCATGTCAGGTAAGGAATCGCGTTAACGTGCGTTGTAAAGCGTTTTAGAATAGTAAAATAAGAATCAGGCGTCACACAATGAGAACTGCGTAACGAGTGGCGCGTTCAATGCTCCAACCCATTACAAAGCCTCCGGCAAAATTCTTCATCGTCGTCAGCCACAGCATCAACAAACTACACATAATGCGTTACAAGAGTATAGCGGGTACCACGCTTTTCTGAAGAATGACGAATAATGGCATAGTAGACGCTTCCCCACTACACAAAAATTATGATCATTTATGGCGTAGTCGGTACCATGCAAGTGCGCTTGTAGTAGTTGCCCCAAGAGTGTTTAAAAAGGCTCTAAAAAGACCGCTCTCCCAGCTTTCGCTGTGGCTGTGCTGCGCGTTCCGCGCAGGCCTGGCGGTTTTTAATTAGAATGCAACAAGCGTGTTCTCCTACGAACATTTTTTATTAATCTTAACTAAGTGCCAGTCAAAAAAACCGCCAGGCCTGCACGGAACGCGCAGCACAGTGACAGCCAAAGCTGGGAGAGCACCATTTCTAAAACCCGTTGCAATCTATCTTGGGGCTACTAATAGAAGTACGCTTGTTGGAGTAGTGGGCTACTAATAGAAGTACCCACTACTCCATTAATTGATTCGGTGGCTGATGACGACGTAGAATTGTGGCTGAGCCCTTTGTAATGGGTTTGAAGCATTCAACGACCCCCCTCGTAATGCAATTCATATTGTGTGACGCCTGGTACACAAATAGCATTCTGTGACGCCTGGTTGTCGTTTCACTCTTCTGTCACGTTATATTGCGCATGTTGACGTGGTTCCTGCCCGACGTAATGCTTGTATAGGGTTTTTGTGCGCGGGGTTTTCGAGCAGAGGCATGGCTCAGTGGAAGAACACTGGGCTGGCACGGAGCGGACCCATGATCGAACCCCGTTCCATCCTGAACATTTTCTCTTAAAGTTTTTTTTTTTTTTTTTTCGTGCGATAGCGGTTACGGACACCGGCGGCGGCGGCAGTGGCGGCGGCGGACAACTACGGCACTCTTGTTGTGATCTCACAACAGCTTTCGCTGTAAGCTGGTTCAGCCAGACACCTGACAAGCACGAACTACGCGAACGTTAACGTCTTCTTTCCGCTGGCACAGATCTGGCACCGATGTGCTCCGGTACAAGAATGAAAAATACCACTCATGGGTACACAGAGGACGAACGTGAACAACTGCCACAGTTGCTAGTTGTTCATGATTGATGGGTGCTCTGCAAGTGTCGAGTATTCCTGCGCCGTCTTGCTGAACACTGCGGCGCGTGGAGTGATCCCTCTGCGCCTCTGGCGGCGTTAGGATTGCTTCCCCTGCGTTCCACATCGCGAATTGGTACAGAAATGGGCCTAATTCTACTGCGCGTCACGCAAATGCATTGACAATGCCTTGGATGTAGTTTACCGCAAAGATTACAAGAAGGCACTCGATCTCCCCATAACGACGTCCAGGTAGCATCTCCTCGGTCTGGGGATGACCAACACGTTTGGAAGAGTTACGAGAAGCTAGTGTTAAAAAATAAATACTTAAGCCTGAGCAAAACACCTGCGGGGAGCCGCCTTCTGACCCGCTTACAGATATCCGATGTCGCAAGACGGAGGAATGGGTCGCATCCCCGAAGCATGGCGCTTCGCGATCTAGGCGCGACCCTCTCCGAATAACATGACTGGAGAAACCCATGATGGTCGCCGTCTTGCCCGGCTGCAGGCTATCTATCTACTATGTGGTCATAAGCCAGGTGTCTTCTATGTGTATGCAGCCGGCGCGCACTATGCGGGTTGGTACACGGCAGCCGTCATCCACCGAAACACTTCCGTCCAAGGCCTTACTTTCCGTGTCCGAAACATTACATTTGTGGTGTAGATCGCCATTGGACTGGCCGCGACAGATTCAGAATGCCGGTTCATTATTACTCACTCCAGGGACGCCTGCAGCAATATTCAGCAAACATATATTCCATACCGTGCTTTAAAGTCATCCGCGCATGCCTGTACACAGCGTATGCGACCCCTCATGCCATCCTGTAGGCTGCGGTTTATGCGTGTCTTGAGGTAAACGAGACAGTAGAAACTGCCACCCGCGCGCTTACTCGACGGACATCCCCTAATCCACAGCGAGCTCCTGAACCCCATTTCATTTCGACCACCACCTTCAGAGTGTGTGATGAATATTGGACTCTAACTGTTGGACTTAGAGTGGTGTGTTCCCTTGTGTCGCTGAGACATCGAAACCGAAGGCACACAAGAAGTACATTGGCGGCCAGAAAATGAAGTGCAGGAAGAGGAGATACTTTGAACGGGACAAGGCGAAGAGACGAGGTGGTTGGGCTTTCGAACGCCCTAAAGGAGACGTGTGAGGCTTGCTGTTCCAGGGGGGTCTCATGATATTACTCTCTTACCCGCCTCGGTGGCTCAGTAGCTAAGGTGTGCTGCTAACATGCCTGGCATGTTAGCAGCACACCGCTCGCATTTTGAAGGAGATGAACCACAAAAACACGTGTACTTAGGTTTATGGGTACCTTGACGAGCTACACGTTGTGGTTTTCGTTTTTTTTCTTGCAAAATGCCTAGGGGTCCTCGCACCTTGCAAAGTGCCAAGCAATTGTTTAATATGTTTTCCTAGCCATGCTCTACGACTGCTGCTTTCACTTGGAGGAAAGTCAAACAAAGGTTTTGTGCGGCTGATTGATCTAGAAACTATTCAAATCTGTTAGCACCTTATAAAAACGATTAGGCTTCAAATATTTTATATTTGTATAACAAATAACTTATTGCAGGCTCTAAGAATTTTATTTTCAAAACAGGAACTGAAGAAGACATGCATATATTTGCATGAGTACAATTAAATCTGCATGATTACAAGCTCACACGATACATCAAGAACAGTGAAGAATTTAGCAGCACAATCAACTATCACAGTATGAAAATTGTATAGTGAGGTTCGAGTTCAATGTGGATACAGTTTCGAGAATATGCACAGAAGAGCCAGCGGTGTAAAACTACATTACTTACCGTCATTTACTGCTTCCTATAGACCCTTTTCATAAACCGCAAGTGCACTTCCGTGTGCTGCATCTTCGCCCTACTAATGGCAGCACCTGTCGTCCTTTTAATGGAGAGCAGGCCGTGTGGAACGTGCCATGGCTTTTGTATTATGCGTGTTTATATCAAGGGAGCCCAGTGAACGCTTTCCGCGCCATACGGCAAGCAAACTGCGCTTGATCCCACTGTTTGCAGTAAGTGACCAGCCGTCATTAGTAGGGCAAACTGCACTGCATGAAAGCTAGCTTTACAATTATGAAAAGGTTCTACTTGTCGGAGCCATTCATGTGCATCATTATCCCCACTGGAATCACCTGATGACACCTGAGGACGCTTGACCGTCCGGCTACGTGACAACTGCCGAGGTGCCGACTCGTTCGACAAGCAAGCCGAGAGGCCATCAAACAATCGAGGAATTGCGTGTGCCCTCATCTCAGCTGTTCTACGTGGTAATCTATCAACAGTGCCTTGTATAACGCACTCGTCTTCACGAATGATGTCCTCCTAATCGAAATATCTTTCGCATACGCGAACGTTGGATTAGCTAAACGAGAATGTACCCCTGTCTTGACGCGGTTTCGCCAGTTTTCTCTTCTTTCGGCTTTCGGCGTCACTGGGAAACGCAAAGGACACTTTTTTGATCGTTCCTATGTAGCCGGAGCGACAGTGCGGCACAGAGCATGTCTTCGGCATTCTTTGACCGGGTGCCGCTAACTATTCGTCGCGTGCGAAAATGGTAACAGGGACAGACAGCACCATACACTCGCGATAAAACACGACACTAACAGAGCCAACTCACCATGACGTCGCCTTGCTGGCCCCGACGAGCGCCTTATTAGCACCGGTGGTGTGGCACCATGCCGCGGTCAAAGTTGCCAGCACACATAGCTCTCCCATCGAGTGACAGAGAAGTTTCGTGACTAGTAAAAACTGTTCCTTGCTGAAACTTCACTTTGTTCTCTTGGCATAGATGGCACGTGCGAATACAGTCTTTCACGTCCTCCTTCATAATATATTCATAATATATATAGTCTTTCACGTCCTCCTTCAAGTAAATATTTTTTCAGGAGCTTGTTGTAGGTACGCCCGAAGCCATCATGTCCCCCCCACTCTGGGCTATCGTGACACAGGTGAAGTATCTTGGAATCCATTGTCGGGGGTATATGATGTTTCACGTCAACAAACTTCATTTCCTTAGTACCTTCCCACAATTTGGCACAATTTATTTCTTCAGCTTGTTCGCTTGTCTTGTGAACAAGTAATCTGGACAATGCATCTGCATGTGTTAGCAGCGAGCCAGGACCATGTGATATAACAAAGTCAAATTGCTGTAGATAGTTCAACCATATAGCGATTTGGCCCTTTAGTTGTGCCATGTTAAGGAGATGAGTCAAAGCTTGGTGATCAGTAAATAGGGTGAATTTCGCACCTTCCAGGTAGGTAAGAAAATGCTGTACAACTTTTAAAACAGCCAATGCTTCTTTTTCAGTGGGGGTACAGTTAACATCGGCAGGCTTTAAAGTTTAGCTGTAGAAACCGACTACGTGGTGCGTCTGATGATCTGGCAGTGGACTTGTGACGGCTTGTGCTACAGAACTGCACCCGTTGCATAATGCGATGCGTCGGTATTAAGCACAAAAGGCATGGCGAAGTCCGGTATACGAATAATCGGATGTGATGATATTGCCACGCGTGTTATTTTCATGCGATCTGTTTAAATCCACAAAGATGTAAGCAATGCTCGGCGCAGATCGCGCCTCAGTGTTCGAGAAGCTTCACGTTTGTAGTAGATCGTTTTCTTAACATTGCGCACAGCACGCGAACACTCAAGATTATTGCAGAGCTTGCGCGACGACCAGTGATAAGGCTAGAATGTTCGACGCGTGATGTATAAAAGCCGGCGCGCTCCAATGATGATCAGTTTATCGACGGTCGACGCTCTGTTCGCCGCTATCAGTGTATCAGTGCACAGCGCGCATTGCTTGCTGTTTGGCTTTCGGTTTCCCGGCCACAAGTTCGGCCAAGTAAAGACTTTCAACTTGGACATGCCGACTGCTGCCTTCGTCGACGTCACGACCACGTGACAGTATGAGTTTCACTTGTTCGCTATAGGTTCTTTCACACTCCGGATTCCATAGGAAAGGAACATCTTCTTGCATCAAACGTGTGCGACCTGGTCTTTGCCGCATAGTCCTTGATGAAAGACCTGAAATGACCTGCTAGGCCTAGGAATACCCGCAGAGAATGGACGTCATATGACTTCACCAACTTATAAATCCTTTCAACGGAATCATGCTTCGTGCTTTTTGTAGTCTCGTCATAGACCCTGCCGAGAAACACAGCTTTATCTTGAAAAAATGCGCTCTTGAAGTTCACTTTCAGCTGAGCGTGGCTAAGAGCACTCAGGATCTGAGAAACGTGACTTACTTTGATGCTCCGGTTCAGTCTTTGAAAAAATGAGTATGTCATCTATGTAGAAATTAAGAAACAATCCGAGGTATGGCTTCAGTGTATCATTCATTATCTTTTGAAACCATGCCGGAGAGTTCGTCCGTCAAAATGGCAGGCGATTTTATTCGTACAAGTCGAATGGTGTGACAAAGGCGGTGTACTTCTTTGAGTCCTTGGTCAAACGAATTTGCCAGAAACCCTTGCATAGGTGAACACGAGAAAACCAGCGGCATCCACCTGTTTCGTCAATAATTGTGTCTATCTTGGGCATGGAAAATGGTATTAGCTTCGTTTGTTTGTTGAGTGCTCTATAATCCATACAAATACGGAATGTTCCATCTTCCTTCGGAGCGATAGTGATAGGCGAAGCAAAGGGCGAGATTGAAGGGCGAATTATATATACATCCAACATTGACTGCAATTCTTTCTTCAGCCAATTCTTTTTTTTTTCTCTCTACATATTGTATGGAACTCTCCGTACCAACGTTTTATCGGCGATTTCAAATGGCATTTGATATGACTTCATTTCCGGAGGGTAGCTCCCAATGCAGACGAGCTCAGGGTACATACCCTTGATTTTTTCTTCGCTGTGAACGACTCGTAATGGACGACGTGTCGGAGCATAAGTCTTCATTCTTGAATCGTCTTCAACGAGGACTTTGTCATCCCAGTAAAGATTAATCTTGAGCTTCTTCATACCAGGGCGATATAGTTGCTAACACAGTGCTGGTGACAGAATGACCTTGGAACTCAATGACGACGTACACCCACTCGTTATGTGAGCTCACCGAGCCATCGTATCCTAGCAGTCGAATGACTTTGCTAGAGTGCAAGCGACTGATGTTGAGTTTGTTCCTGTTAATAATGGACACAGAAGCTCCACTATCCACCAGCGCATTCATTTAGATGCCATCGATTTTCACAGGTACATGAAGCAGGCTGGACAATGTCACACACACTGTCTCAAGGCCGCTGTTGACGTGTTTCGATCATTCTCGCTACGTTCAGGCAGAAAATAGTGGAGTGCTGCTTCATGCACAATGCTGCAGGGTCTTTCAATTATGTCCTCGTCAGAACCCATCCATTGGCAGGGGCTGTCCATACAGCTACGTGCATCCTGATTTGTAGGTAAGTACGCGTCAGTCTCGTTAATCTTGCACACGTCATGGCTATTGAAAAGGCGTTTTCCACTCTATGCCGGCCCTCCTTGTTCCTTCTCTGCCCTTGGCAACAATTTTTTCAGCCATTCAAGAAACTCTTCTAGAAGCACAGATATTTGGGCGAGTTTGTACTGATCCATGACGGTATTTTCGAGCGCGAAAACAGACAAGATACACGAGAAGGACGGAACAGGACGAACGCTCCTTCTAGGGTCCTTGGAGCTGTTAACGGAACTTCTCTTGGAATCTCCCCCAGAGAGCCCCCTGCATCACAAGGCTTAGCACTGTCTGTGAGGAGAATTTAGGCTCCGCTACGTGTAGCATACGATGTTTCTCCGGGTAATACACAAGGGGAGATCCAGACTTCTATTGATAAGCTAGCGCATCATCCCATCTGTGTGTACCACTAACTTCGAAAGCAGTAAAGAAACTCGCTTTCCATTGCTCTCAACACAGTGGTGCCTTGTCCAGATGTTGCAAGCACCACTTTTTCGTGGTGGCATCAAGATAACGACGCAAGTTTTGAATTGTTTCGTCATCAGACAGCCGCTTATTCTTTTGTGATGCATACTCATATAATAACATGCATCGTCGAGTGCTTTCTTCGAAAGTATTGTCGCCAAATAAAGACCCGAGCCCTAGACCAAGACCACCATCTTTTTTATTCTACTGCTTGTGCTCAACTTCTTTCCTCTCTTCTATGTCCTCCTACTTGTTGCCGCCCGTCCGCAATCATCAGCAAAATATTTCCAAGGGGCCAAGGCGATCACTAGGCAGTTGATGCTCGCCGACTTGCCTCCGGAATGTACACCTTCTGAACGGGTCCTTTGATTGTATGTCCAGAAACTACTCGCACTGTAGAGATGCGCGCAATACCGTTCTTTCCTGGGTGCACTGACAGAACTCTGTTTATCTATCGAAGCCCTTGACTTGCGCTGTAGTCATACAAAAGCACATAATCACCGGCACGTAATTGAGGCAGTTCACGAACAGACCCACTGTGCGCGGACTGAAGTAATGGCAAGTACCAGTTCCATCGGATCTGTAGCTACGCCTTGAGACGCTCATGATAGCACGTGTGGCAGGTCCTCTCTTGTAAATACTTTGCAATCGAACGAGTTGCTCTTTGAAAAAAGAATACGGCTTGTTTTCCGAGCAAGAAGTGCGATCGAGTCAGTGGTTGCAGTTCATCAGAGCTGCTGTCATGGTGCAACGGAGGTCCGCTGTTGACGACCACTTGTACCTCGAAGATCACAATAGGGAGGCCCTCGGGGCTGAAACTGTTGCGCCCAAGCGACCATCTTAATGCATTTTTAGGTGCGAAGAAGCTATTTGACTCACGTGCGTAACGCCGTACGTTACGTGCGTCCGTATGAATGCGCCGCAACGGGTTCCCCTCGCCGTAGGTGTTGGAGCGTTGCCAAGTAGGTCACGCCACAGCTGCGCGTGACGTCACACTCCCCTCGCAAGCTTCCCTCGCTCCGCCCGCTCGCAACACCTCTGAACGTGTCACTTCTCTCTCGCTTCACCCTCTCCACCGCCCGCAACGCTCGACCGTATGTCGAGTGGAAACACTCTTTCGGCTCGTTTATCTGCGATGACGCCCGTTTCAACCGGGTCAACGCCGTGCGTACCGCTGCTGCTTCGCATCCCATCAGGGTTCCCTTAGGGGAGATGGTCCAAGTTTTTTTTTTTTGTTGTTGTTGATCGGATGACGCGCGCTGACATGCCTCCCCACCAAGGAGTTCTATCACCCACTAACTTCCATGTGACGACTGGTTGACACCGGATAATGACGAGTAGCTGCACAACATCAGCGTCGAGCTTTGTGCCCGCGAGCAAGACATCCTTCCGGCAGGGTTGACGAAGCATGTGCGGGGGAAGCGTCGAACACAGCACGAAGCTTTGTGATGGCATATTGGCGGATGACTGCGTGAAGGGGCGTATGATACACATTCTCCCTTGGCACTAGTTCTTTAACTCGCTCGACGTGCTCCCCGACGGACGCTCTAACTGCCGTGTCATACTGCTTCGGGAGTTCGGGCTCTCGTTTGAACCTGTTCAATTGGGCTTGCAACCGGCGCTCAGCTAACCTTCGATTGTCGTTATTGTAGCGTACGTGGCTGTTGTGACAGCAAACGCGCTGACCGCAAGCTGCGTACCATGTTCCCCTGAACGCGTCTACGCACGTGGCACCCTCTCGCCCGAAGGTATATATAAGGGAGTCAAATAAAGAGATGGGCGTTGTTCGTTGCCTAACCACCCGATGTGTCGTTTCATTCAGACGCCCGCGTAGACGCCTATGTTACATGGTGTCAGAAGTGGTCCCGGCAGCCAGACATGGATGGCTTAAAGCTACCTTCCCCGCTACAGTTGACTGGCAACGTCAGAAAGAACTGGGAGCTCTTCAAGCAACGCTTGAACCTTTTCCTGACGGCTACCTCGACAGACCCTCCCAGAACAGAAGCGGTAAAGGCGGCCATACTCCTGAGCGCTGCGGGGGACGAAGCACTTGAGGTCTACAATAACTTCACGTTCGCCGAAGGTGAGCTCAAGGATGATTATCAGGCACTAATAAAGAAGTTTGACGAATACTGCATTGAGCAAGGCAACGAGGTATATGAACGCCATGTGTTCCGTATGCGGGTTCAAGATGAAGGGGAATCGTTCGAGCGTTTTGCGCGTGATCTGAGGACGCAAGCCAAACTTTGCAATTTCGGGACCCTTGAAGAATCTCTGATCAGGGACCAGATTGTCTTCGGGACTAATAACAAGTCTATCAGAGAAAAGATGCTCCAGGACAAAACCCTGACACTTCTAAAGGCCGAAAACATGTGCAAAGCAGCTGAAGTAGCGGCACAGCAAAACACCGCCTGGGCCAACGAGCGCATGCAAGTTTATGTGTCGTACCGGAGTGAACGCGACAAAGTGAACAAAGGCAAATGCAAGTACTGTGGTCACGTGCATGCACCGCGTCAATGCCCAGCCTACGGAAAAACGTGCTACGCTTGTAACAAGAAGAATCACTTTTCATCGTGCTGCAAAAGCTCGCAAGTCCATGACATTCAAGAAAAGCGTGAAGAAAGCTTCGATGTCCTTCACGTCAGCATCTGTGGAGTAACCACAAACCCTGGGAAAGACCGGAAAGTGCGTGGCATCATCTCGGGTTGTCAGATCGATTTCAAGGTTGATACAGGTTCACAAGCCAACTTGATCCCTCTCAGCATTTTTCGACGCGTCTCGAACGCGGCCGCGTTACGCAAGAGCACAGCAGTACTGACTGCCTACAACGGGTCCGAGATCAAGCACCTCGGTGTCACCACGAAAACGCTACAGATCAACGGCACCACGAGAGACACTTCTTTCTTTGTCGTCAAGAAGCGACGCCAAGCACTCATTGGCTTGAGTGCATGCATCGACTTCGGCATCGTCCCCGCAAACATCGGCTCAGTCAGACGAAGTGGAAACTTCAGAAGAGTGGCTTGTTGGGCGAGTTGGTTAAGCATCATAATAGAAAAGCGCAAAAAACAGCGACGAAGAACAGGTCATTGGGTGGAAGGGGGTGTGCATATACCCAGAGATCGGGCGTGTGTATAGGATCGAGTGTTGCACCAGTACTAAGCGACATTTTCCTGAGCGCGATTGACCGTGACTTGGCGAGTGCGTTGGAAATCGTTGTGGTGAAAACCTTTAGGTACGTCGATGATTACATGGTTTTCGTTGATGATTGCCGGTGTGTTAGCACTAGGGTCGATGTGTTGAAAGTGTTCAGGGAAATGGGATCCGGGCTGAAATTTACCTGTGAGGTGCCTAAAGACGGTTGTATACAGTTTTTAGATCTGTCTCTAGTATTCGCTGGAAGCCATGTTTGCTGGATGTAAGCGCCCCGCAGCGTCAAGCCTATTATTGATTTCCGTTCGGGTCTCTCCAAAATAGTGAAGGATGGTGTTGCGGTGTCCTGCCTGCAGGCGTCGCTCAAAAAGTCTTGTCCACATCGCATGAACGACAGCTTTTCACGACAAGTTGAGCGGCTGAAGCAGTCATGGTTCCCTGCGCGCCGTCTAGCCGCCCTAGGCGAGAGAATTTTGCAGAAGGTGAAGATGGAGGTGAGGGGTAAGAGCCAAGTTAAAAGCAAAGACGTGGCTCCTTTTGTAAGCATCCCTGTACCTTCATGGGGTATCCCATCGACTGAAAAAGGTGGGCACTAGGTTCGGATGCCGGGTGGTTTTTACCGCTGGGAACAAGCTTGGCCGGGTATGCGCGGCTGTGGACAAGAAGTTGTCGGGGCAGAGCAAGCGGGATCATGGGTGTGCTATCAAGCACCGTGAAAAATTGGTTGAATGTGGCACGGGGGTGGTTTATCATATACCGTTATCGTGTGGGAAGTGCTACGTCGGGCAGACGGGTCGGTGCTTAAATAATAGGTTACTAGATCACAAGGCTTCTTTGAAGGGAGCACCTTGTTCGAACCTGTCGCTACATTGTAGAGACTGCGGCTGCGCGCCCTTGCTGACAAGCGCAAAGGTGCTGTCAAGGTTAAAAAAGAGAAAGTGCCGAGAGAAATTGATGAAGCGTTTTTTATTAGTAGGTCTGGAGAGACATGCGTAGCGAGGCCCTCGATCACGCTGCATTCCACTGAAATAGATTTCTTAAACGCCAGCCGCTAAAATCTAATCTTTTCTGCTCGAGTTTCATTTGTGACCATGTGATTTTTTGCACTACTATTTATATGAATGTTTTCCAATAAAACTCAGTTGATAGTTTGCGCTGGTTCGTGTGGTTCTTTCTTCGTCCCTGTTTTTTGCGCTTTTCTATTATGAAGTGGAAACGTGGTTCCCGAAGAGGAATTTGCACATCTGTTTCGTGGAACGGGCTGCGTACAGAGATACTACAAGATGGTTCTCCGGCCAGATGCTATTCCAGTTGTACAACCTGCTCGCAGGGTACCTGTGGCACTGAAGAAACCACTGCGCGACGAACTGGCACGCATGGAGAAGGCGTCCATCATCGCCAAAGTAGAAGAACCCACCGAATGGGTACCCTTGGTCCTGGTACGAAAAAAGAATGGCGCTCTACGGGTGTGCATGGACCCCAGAGAAGTAAACAAAAATAAATTGCGTGAGCACTACCCGATGCCTACCCGCGAAGAAATAGTGAGTTGTCAGGTGCTCGATTTTTTTCACGGCTTGATGCCAACTCTGGTTTTCACCAGATACCCCTTGATGAAGCTACTTCGCGGATTTGCACGTTCGCCTCCCCTTTTTGGACGCTATCGATTCTTAAGACTACCGTTTGGTATATCTTCTGCCAGTGAGGTCTTTCAAAAGACATTGACGGTGATCTTTGAAGGCATCCCAGGTGTACGCGTTTACGTCGACGACGTCCTTGTTTGGGGCGCTGACAAAGCACAGCATGACGAACGTTTGCGTACCGTGCTTAAAAGCA
>JALIZH010028258.1:0-24428 GCA_030522465.1 Rhipicephalus appendiculatus | reverse complement strand
CCAGTTGGAAACATCGGTCCATCACTGCGTGCTTTGCGCCCCCCAGGTTTCTCTCCTGTGCAACGCTGCGATGAGCGCCAGCGTCAACGCCGCCGCCAGTGTAAGCGTTAGCGCCCGCTGCTTCACATCTACACATGGTTCCCTTTAGCGGGAGATGGTGTAATTTTTTCTAACAAGCTAGCCCTCCTTGTGTAGCTTCCCCGTTATCGTCTTGTCGATAGACGAGAGAAAGCGCTTAGTGTACGACCAAACCCCCCTAACTCCGCTTGTTCTTGAGATCTCAGAAATTTTAGCGGCAGTCAATTTGTGAGGTAATAAACTCCGATGGGAATGTCATTCAGCGCTTACTTGGAAAAGCGGTTCATGGCCCCTTTAAAGTTCCATGCTGATGCAATTTGAGGAAGACACCAGCTTCTAGATATTGATTCCCAAAGTGTACGAAGAAGTAAATTAGCGCATTTATTCCTTCAACGCATAGGGCGACGTTGTGTGAAAAAAAAAAATACAGCAGATGGAAAGACAGTAAAATCTTACAATAGTATCTGGGGTTTTACATCCCAAAACCACGATATGATTATGAGAGACGCCGTAGTGGGGGGCTTCGGAAATGTTGACCATCTGGTGTTCTTTAACGTGCACTGACATCGCACAATACATGGACCTCTACCATTACGCCTCCATCGAAATGCGACCACCGTGGCCGGGATCGAACCAGCGACCTTCGGGTCAGCAGCCGAGCACTGGGATCACTGTTCAACCGAGGCGGACAGTAAAATTTTACAAGTCAGACGGTGATGTCATCGTGAGGATTGTTTTCGAGTTGGTAGGCCCTACAAACCTATACTTGGATCAAATTGTAATTCGCAGTAAGTGTCGTAATTGCTTAAACTTAATCAGGAAAACTTCATAAATAAGCTAAATATGCATTTCGATATCCCGTTTGGGTTACGCGCCTGTCTGAGTAATCCAGTCGAAGACTACACTAACTTTCGTGTTGTGCGTTTGGATCATGTCAGTACCTGTAAGCCCACTTCCTAAACAACTAGCTCGATCTCTTGACGCTCTAAGCATAAAGAACTAAGGGTGCTACCTGTTGTAGGCTGTCTTTAAAAATTATATTTATTTGACAGTGCACTTTGGGAATCATGTTATGCCTAAATTTATAAAGCCAATTTTTTATGCGAAAACGAACGAGAGAGCTTCAACATGCCAGAGGAACTTAGCGCTGCTTTTTGCACTAACTTCACCTGGAAGAAGCAGGGAAAATGTGTTACGAGCGCGTGTGTCATTGTAACATCATTTCTAATGAATATCGCTCGTATAAGCGAGGCTTTCTCGCTACTTTTATCTTATCGTTCCAAGTTAATTCTAACCATTTGTTTCAGCTGTGCCACCGAAGGAGACAGTAGTCTACCCACCTCCTCAAACAGTGAATTACCCAAACCCTCCACATCAACAACCTCCTATTTATCAACCTTATCAGCCTTATCAAGCGCCCCCTTATCACCCGAGTGGAACGGTCGTATACGTACCTCAGCCAATTTATCAGCCTGCCTCTCACACGAGCTATGTACCAAGGCCCCCGCCGCCTTACCAACCAAGCCAGCACATGGGTCCCACGTACCAGTATCAGCAGCCCGATGTCAGTTACCAGCCAACTGCTTATCATCCTGTTTACCAACCCCTATACAATCCCGTCAATGTCCCTGCTTATCCACAAGCCCAGCATACAGCTTACTATCCAGCATTCGTACCAAGCTATAGTCCGCAGCAGCGCCCTAACGTACGTTCCACAATATCAAGTCCCCGGTGTATACAAATCAAACCAGTACATTCCAAACCAGGCCCCCCCCCGTTACGCTCCTCCGTATGCGACCCAGCACAATCATGCACAGATGTCAGTTTATCAGCCGACATATCCTGCTGCGGCAAACATTCCTTACGTCGTACACACTTACCGAAACAAAGGACCGTATGTTGTACACATGAAGCCGCCGTACCACGCACAAGGGAAGGTAGTAAAGCCAATATACAATCATCATGTCGTTAACCGACCGGGACACCAAACCGCAACTCCCGGAGGCCACAGGCGCCACGTCGACGAGCAGGCTCACCCTTCTCAGCTGCACTTCCCGCCAGTGGTGTCTCACCCCGCAGAATGCTGCCGTACCCAATCACGCTCCCCCGCCGAAGAAACATCCTGCAGTCCATCATATGCCACCCAGCCCTTTCCGGAACTATGGTGTGCGCAAAGCAGGAGCAAAGCCAATCTTCAAAGCCGGTCACGCGCCAAAGAAGATGTTTCCGAAGGGACCAAGCTACGGTGAATCACATATCTTCCCGGTAGGCAACGTTTCTATACATTTTGAAAAAGTGCGATTGCCGGGCCGTATAATCTGGTCTGTCCACTCAGTGCTGACACTAGGTTGTTAATTAGTTATCCCTTTTATTTTGCAGCAGTCTACTGGAGATCGGCCACTGATGAAGTGAATCCTGCAACGGACGATACGGAAAAACTTGGCAAGTGTTTTTCTTCGCCCCGTCCACTTGTGAGAAACACATAGGCGAACATGCACTCACCAATTAGAGTAGTTTGCTGGCTCGCAGTAAATACAACCTAATTCCATTGCAACGTTACTGAAAGCGACACCAGTGGTTCTTAGTCACAGACATCTACTATATGTCACTCTACATGCTCCCGCCGGGGAGCATATACAGTCGAACCCTTCAATAACGAAATCGCCGGGTAAGTGGTTTTCGTTCGTTCTCGTGCGACTTTCGTTGTCGCGAAAATAGAAAAATACGCCCACCAATTAGTTTGCACAATCAAAATGTATTTAAAGAAGTCGCTCATCTTGCTCTGCTTCGCGTTGCTTTGATGGAGCTTGACGGCTCGCGCCTCGCAGCGCAGTAAGCTTTGCATAGCTTTGTCATCGACGTGGGCGCCGTGGGCGCCGACGAAAGTGTGATTGATGTCAGGGCCAAACCACACTGCACGTGAGCAAAGCGCGGGAGATCTCGGCGTGCACACGGAGGGACGCGAGGCAGCAAGCAGTTCGGCAGTCTACAGAATGCCCGTCGTTGTTGAAAAACAGGTCACTGACCAGTGTCAAAACAACAAAATGACGTTTCGGGATCCGTACGGATCCCTTGTTCACAATGAAATGACGGCTTAGCAGCAGGTTCTTATGTAGCGTTGAGCGCATGACGCAAAAGTCCGGGAGTACACGTGGTTTAGTGCACCAGATGAATGTCTAGAATGTCTGTCAGCCTGACGTCACTTTCGTGGGTGTCGTCACTTGATACGTCATATGCCGACGTTGTTGCCAACAGGTGCGTCAACAAAAAACTGTTCTCAGCGAACAAAAAAACTCTTCTTGCTATCATCATCATCATCATCCGAGTGAATGTAGACAGCAATAGTAGCACCGCTGCTTGTTGGCGGAAACGCATGTGCCCTACTGGTCGAGTGAGTGGTGCTGCAATTTTCAAACTTCCGGGTTTCCAACTAATCATGGGTTCAAAAAAAAAAAAAAACGTTGCGGATCACTATCTGGAACTTTCGTTATTGGGGGGATGCTTTTTGAAATCTCTTCGCTGTCGAGAGGTGGGAAATGCATTGAACACTATGGACGTTTGCCGGGGACGCGAGGTTTCTACGTTGCCGCGAGAATTTCGTTTTTGAGGGCTTTCGTTATTGAGGGGTTAAACTGCACAGGAGCACTAGCCTCTCAATACTCCTTGTAGGCGTCGAACGAGTCTTTGAGAAGTTTTCTGCATTTTATTACGCCGCGTGTTTCGTATATCCATAGTAACAAAAAAAAAAAAAAAAAAAAAAAAAAAAAAAAAAAGCAATGAGCAACAGTGGGACAGATGACGCAAGTAGTTGTAACAAGCAAAAACACAAGTAAATATTTGTTTTTGGCCGTGAATATCAGTCAAAACTAAACGTTCAGTCTAAGCGTCAAAGTTTAGTGAAAACTAAACGCAGCCGACAGTTTCGACAACATCTTCTGCAACATGGCCTTGGTCGTCAATGTAATGTTCAGATAAATAAATGACGTTATCAGTGTATTTCGAATACAGCATGTTAGCGTGAGTTCAAATAATGGTGCCAGTTAGTACTTCAAGCTGCCGTTCACGTATCTGCTCCCTGTAAATGCGCACTCTTAAGATGTTATTCATTATCTTCTGCATTCACTGACATCAATCTACATCGTATGATGTCGTGTTCAGTTGTATTAAACCTTTGTTTTCCAGACACCAAAACGGTAGTTGAAGGGAGAAAAGAATTTCCCACGATTCGAAGTCTGGCGCGTGTTCTCGCATTTAACGTTGTACGGCATCAACAGCAACAGCCGTTATTCACAAAACCTTGTTAGTCTTTCCTGTCGTTAAATGACCTCCAACTGAAGCGTTATTTGCATGGAAACGATACGAATGCTTAATTTGAAATACGCCTCTTGACATCTGTCATATTTTCATTCCAGAAGTCTCCGGAGATGGATTGGTGGGATCGGCGCAGCCACTCCTCAACGGGTCTCAGGCACCCTAATAACAACTCCAGCGATGGCGCATCCTTCTCTGTCTATTCAGGGATCTCATCCCTCACAGCATGCTTGTAACGCTTTATGAAACTAATCGCCAATATTTAAACCCCCCTTATGACTCCAGAGTCCAGAGGTCCCGGAGACCGAGTGTCATTAGCGGGCGAGCAGTGACTCACGACGACCGATGTTAACACCAGAAAGTGTGATTTGCCTGTCGTCCCTGATGCCGCCGGCTCGTAGCGCTATAATCCATGTAAAATAATGGCCAGCTTACGCGGATGTCCTGCTTCTTCGTATCGAATACTCCAGGAGCGTTGCAACTACTGTCATGCTACTAAAAAAAGCCTAGCCGTGGGCGACTGGCCCCAAAAAGACCCAATTGGGCGCCCGACCTCTGCCGGTCATTGACGTGAAGGAGCCCTTTGATGTACGTTCCTTTTACAGGCCTCCAAGGGATACGTAAATCACTCGGGGTCTCTGTTGCTTTTCCCGTGTAATCCCTGACTTTCGCGTACATTTTCATATATACAAAATGTTATGGGAAGAAAACCCACTTCGAGCTCAATACGGTGGCCACAGCGTGAGACGCTCCGGCACCATCAATTTCAGCAGCGTTGTTATTTTTTAGTGTTCACTTGTAATAAAAGCGTATATTTGTAATGAAATAATCGTTACACGTCGCACTGCATTGACCGATTGTGACAATCTGTACATTTCTTTGTAATAAATACCTTGTTTTACTTGAACTAAGGAACACGCGGGAGTGAATTTTGTATTTGACGCACGATTAGGTGTAGTTGGTGTCTCGCCATAAAAGCAGTCCGGATAAAACATTTACGTTTATAAGTCAATTTATAACAGGCAAATTTGACGTAAAGGTAATCGTGAAGATCGCTGCAGAACAAGGCCAGGAGTGTGAATGCGAGTTGCTTGTCATGTAATATTACGTGACATAAAACAGTTTTCTTTCTGGTCTGCAAAATCTTAGAAATTTCCGCAAGCAATTTACCTGCGATACTATTTGCTGTAGAATGTTCTCCAATTACATTCATGTTAAACTAAAAAAAATAGTTGTTGAAATCTTAAGTTCCAAAATCGCGATATCATTGCGAGAGACACCTAGTGAGGAAATCCGGAAAATTTTGACTACCTGATGTTCTTTAATGTGCACATCTAAGCCACACGAACCTCTAGCACCGAAATGCGGCTGGGAATTCGATCCCGCAACCTCGAACCCGTGATCAAACGAAGCAAATATTAGGAAAGCGAGACGTGATAAATGTTCTCGCCTTGGCCTAAATGCTTAACAAATACTAGGCCTATAATGAAGATCCATGGTATGCTGATATTGTATCCAAATATAAATTGTGAAACATAGCGTAAAACACTGTCATTCTAAAATGGCCACAGCTATTTATTTTGCAAATGAAACTGTAAGGAGAAAAATAAATGGTACATGGAAATAAACTTGTGTATGTATCAATGCATGTACGGGTGGTTGGTTTGAATATAAGAAAATGCATGGTAGGCATTGTTTGGTCGTGAATATTCGGGAAACTAGGAGCGGATTTGCTTGATATACGAGACTTGATTAGGGAATTCCTTAATCGGAAGAATAAAGGGAAAAAATACATACACCTTCAGAAGAGCGCAAGCAAGATGGATGCCACAATTATTTTCCCGTGGATTTTTTATACGTAGTCTTTAAAGCACAGACTCCCTTTCCCTTAAACACAGTTCTTTCACTCTCCTCTTTCATAAGCGACAATTGATATCTTAAATTTTAAATGTTTTTATGAATGCACCCGGATCTTAGGCGAATGCCTTAGAGTGTCTGTGTGCCACTAGCTCCCAGGATCTACTCTACTCTACTCCTCTACACCACCATCAAGATTGACTGCTCTCCTTGTGAATACACTGTGTATGTAGTCTCCATTGTCTGTGTTTAACTATACAATTTGTCACGTGGTTGTGACGGTGAAGAATCGGCAAGCAGTCGAAGTGCTAAAGATCAAGTTCTTTAATGGGCGAACTTGTGTCTATAGAAACAGGTAACACTGAAAGTACAAGCAAGTAACCCGGGCCGAACAATAGCAGCGGCGAGCATTGTCATTGGTGGTCTCTCATATAATCTCCGGTAAAGCAAGTCGGCTTTAATACATGCGAGATGGAAATATTCCAGCGTTATTGCTTGCACTTGCGTTAGTTCCCGAACAAACTCAACTACACGTGTATTGCGAACAATCTTATCAGATCATTTGAAAGGCAATCGTGGAGTCTCTTGTACATTCTGGCGCGGCCTGCGCCGAGAGATCGCGCTGAAGAGTTTTAGCCCCGGAAAACAAGTACGCGTTACAACGTGACGCTGGGATTGATATGTGTATATCCATTTGAACCACCTCCACAGGCATGATGGTTGTCGGCTCTGTTCTGGGCGTGACAACTCAGTAAAACGACGCATCGTACCTGAAATATCCTCAGCGCAATAAATACACGTGAGTAAAGGTACAATTACATTAATCAAACAAACGTCTTCACGCTCGTTTTCTCTGAGCTTGTGGTTTGCTACAACTCATGCGCCTGCCTCTATCAGTAATGTGAAGTTTAGGTATTACACTACCACGAGGATCGACCCATCCTTGTGGCGGACTTCACATCAGTGGCGCTGGCAGCAATTTGTTTCAGTGGGGGCTGAGGAGGATTTAAATAATTCACCGACGATTACAATACTGCCCAATGCGAATTCGGAGCGCAGCTGTTTAGGTGTTTTCATTTTGCGGCAAGTTGAGGCAAGCTATTTGAGAGAGACATGTATGTATGTACTGGTGCATACCACGTTGTGAGTAGCTTGACTGGCGCGGACAATTTCGTGCAGCCCATTTCACATCAACCGTCGCAGACGGAAGCGTTGCGCGGCTGCTTCGCTAACCGGGAGACCTCGGAAGGCAGCGCGTGGGCGCGTTCCACGACAGCTAGGAGGCCTCGATGCCAGAGGCGCACGAAAGTGCAGAGACGCTAGTCAAAAGTGCAGAGACGCGAAAGTGCAGAGACGATAGTCTCGCCACTGTAGTTCCCTTCTCCTCGAGCTCTCCTCGCTGTCGCCGTCTTTCATCCTCAGCTGCGCTCCACGTTCGCTCGCTTTCTACCTCGTTCGCTGTGCCGGTTACGACGACGCCGACGCCGCTCAACGCAGGGAACGGGTGCCAAAGATCTGCGCTCTAAAAGAACGGATGCAAGTTTTATGTTGGGGTCAACGCCAACCGTGTTTGAAGTTCTGGCCTATCTGCAGTTGTAGCAATGTAACACTCGTTACATGTTGCCACAGAAACTGCCAACGCTCGAGTGCTACGCGCACCACTATGTGCATTGCAGGCGTCGCGAACCAAGTGAAAACGCCGACAGCCCCGTAACAGCAAGCGAAGCCAGCCGCAGTGCACGTGCCAGCTCTGCATGCGCACGATCTCCGACCGAGGGGACAGCGCGCGTGACGGAGGAAGGAAGCGAGGTTAGAGGCCAGTGGCCCGTGATATCGACAGACTCAGAGTTCGCTCTCTTTCGTCCTCGTTCGCTCTGTCGGTTACAAGGTAGAGCGAACGAGGACGGTTACGCCGACGATTACGCTGACGGCGACTTCACTCATCGGTTACTCCGCCCATCGGTTCCAACGCAGGAACGGGTGCCTAAGAGCTGCGCTCTAAAATATAGGGCATCCTTGGATTTGAAGTAGGGGCCAAGCAAGAAAATGTGGTGACGTGTCATTTTGTGCTCTGTGCCCCGTGGCACAAAGGAATTTCTGGAGGGGCACCTTGCGTGGTGTGTCATCGCCTGGCTACGCCACTGCACTCTTTTCTGTAATAATGTTCTTCCCCACCACCACTCCACATCATTTTTTTTAGCGTCCCAAGAGCACCGGAGTGAACACTACTGTTTCTCTTCCAAGCATTAATTTTCCGAAATACTCACGAAAATGTCGTCTAAAAAAATAATAATAATAAAAATCGATAGCTCTTGGCTCAAGCTTTTGAGTTATATTGGATATTATATGATATCCGAGCGTAACATGACTTCAAGTAAGGACCAATCAAATGTAATTGTAATCAATGAGAATTTAAGTGGTGTAGTTTATTGAAAAAGACTTTGAGCAGAGCAGCTGGGATCGCTGCGGCACCTGGCGTAGCAGATCTTAACCACGCGCTCCTTTCCTGCGTGGCCTCCGAGATCCAAGTCGGCAGAGCGTGAAACACAAAGTTAAGCCAAGAAGTGCACCGTGGCACACGAACGCCGACGTGCAGGTGGCCCTACTAGACGCCCAAGTGAAGGATTAGGGTCACCTCCAGAATTTTTGGCGACCAGGTGAGGGTCCGTCCACATACGCGACCAGACGTCGCATGATACTAGTACCAGAACTTCTGCTCCATCTACCCCCACTGAACGATTTAGGTAGGGTAGAGTCATGCCTGCTGTAGGCACCGTCCACTGACCAGAGGAAGCTGCGTTGCTCACACTAGCCCGCCCCAAGTTCGCTGACACTGGCCGTTAAGGGCACGCAGAAAACAGACGCGCGCACGCGTTCCCCCTGTAGCCCGGCCACACTCATGAGGTCACCTTCTGCTTGTACAGCCAGATCTACCACGTAGAGAGCGCTTGCCAAGCGCTCACACGCAGCACCGGTACGGGAACCCCAGCCACCGTCGACGTTTAGAAGTTGCAAGGAGTTAAGGATTCACCCATTTCTATGGAGACTGAATTATGACAACGCGCGCAGAGCGTTTATAGCAAATTCAGAGAACGAATTGTTGCAGGCGACGTTTACGCTTTATTGAGTGGTCTCCTCGGGTGGATTCGAGATTTTGGTGACCGCTATAAGCATGTACTTCTTGCTCGGAGTGATGAGGATTTCGCGGTCTCCACTCTTCATCTTGAAGAACGAGGGCCTCGGCCCCGTGCCACTGTCGTTGGCCTCCCTGCACAGCCCCGCGGCCATCTGCGCGTACCGGGTGGTCTCCTCGGCGTCCTTAAGCGTTGACTTGATGATCGCCCCGTCGGCAGTGGTGGCGATCACTCCCAGGACTCTGTCTCGGCTGTGGAGTGACTTGAAGATGTCCTCGACCTCGTCGCTCGGGGCGCCGCTGTCTTTGCCTTTTGTCTTGGTGGCGATGCGACGGCGCGACGTCATGACAACGGCGGTTGTCTTGCAAGCTCAAGGAATAGCGAAGCACTTCACCGGTTTACGAGTCGAGGCCCTCACCAAGTCCTTGGGATTCTTGCCAAAACTGCAGCTTTGGGAGACGTGGCCGCTTTGCGACTCTGTGCTTGCTGCTGCTGCTGATGATGATGCTTGCTGAGCCGAGGTCACGAGCACGATGACGATGTCGATGCATGACATAGCGAGAGGGGCAGAACGTTGCAAGTGTTACGGTTTCGAGTAACTGTTTATTATGCATGAGAATGGGGAAGCGCTGAAATGTGATGTGGATTTTTCATGTCCCTTTCAACTTTTAAATTTCTAAGGCTGAAACACAGGCGAAACACTTGCGTGTATTCCGTTGAATATAAGTCATAATTAAAACGACTGACAATCGAAGACGACGAAGTTTGTGGTGATGAACAGAAGAAAAAAAAACCAGGAAATCCGTGATACTGGGGCACTGATTTGCGCGCGGCTACAGGTTTTGTGATATAGAAAAACTAATAATTTTTGCGTAGAATGTTGATATTGCCTCCTTACAAGCGCTGGCACACCAACTGAAGAACCGCTTAGTTATACGAGCACATATAATGGCAGCGCCCCGGTCACTTGAAGAAGAGGAAGAATATTGTCACAATATTTCTCGCAAGCGCCCTCTTCACTGGAAAAAAACAAACTAACCATTTGGCCCACGCGAAGTGTTTTCAGAGCGTTCGAAAACCACGGGCCAAGGAATGAAATTTGGCAGTACTCAGCACGCAGGGTAACTGTTGCTGTTCAGGAGGAACAGCACCAAGCGTCTCACAACGCTGGCGTGCGCTGGCATGTTTAGCGCCGCCTGCGCTCGATGGCGCACTGGATGAGACGGACGGGAACATAGAGCCTGTCAGAGTTCAGTGAAATCAATGAGGTTAAAAAATAATTGAAGGACACTTTGTACATTCCAAAGTGTGTTCGGCGAAAAGCTTGTGGCCATTCGACTGACTATGCCATGTCTTTTTTAGGTGCGAAGCATCTTATGCTCGGGGCTTTGTCCGTCCCGCGTCCCGCGTCCGGCCACTTGCATGAAGTAGGGGAAGCACCCACTGTGCGAACCAGAACAAGGCCGTCAACCACTACCACAGTCACCAGAGTCATGGCAGAGCACAGAGGGGCTGCTTAGCAATGGCTAGGCAGGTGGTGTCTGTCGCCCAGGTTGACTCCATTCCTTGATCTTGCTTGCATGTGCTTGCGGGGGCTTAGTCCATCCCTCCTTCCCACGTCCCGCGTCCCACACCCCCCCACAGCGCATGCGCGTCCCCTCCCCCCTCTCTCTCCTCTCCTACGCTCACCCCCTTTCTCTCCTCTAGGAATCCTCTACTCTATAGACCTTTCCAGCGGCAACCTCAAACCAGCGAGCCGCAAGCCGATTTTCACCGCCTGGTGACGAGAGTAGAAGGCTTTTGGGCAACGCCTCCTTCCTCTGGGCTGTTGCGGGAGCGAGTTCGCCATTCACGTTGTGTGGTGGCTCTTCAATGCGTGCGCTATTTTGGTGTTATTAATTGAAAATTGAAATGTCGTTCAAGAACGGTCTATCAACAGGGCATCACTGCGTTGTTTACGGCTGCAGTTATAACCAGAAGAAAAGGAACGCTGCAAGAAAAGAGCTTTGCGGCACGCACAACGTGTTGCAAGAGGAGTGTGGATGCAATGTGTATTTGCTTCATCGGTTTCCCGCTGACGCCGATTTGAAAAAGGCAGTGGGTCGCCGCAGTCAATAGAAAAAGGTTTTGTGCCCTCGACGTCATCACGTGTATGTTCAGCGCATTTTGTGGACGGCAAGCGCAGCGATCTAAATCCCGTGCCGATGCTTCGCCTCGGATACGAGAGAAAGGTAAGACTTGGTAAAGCACATGACACTCGAAACGTCTCCTGCTGGATGATGCAAAATTACTCATTACAGGTGCTTAAAGGACGACGACGTCTAGTGAAACACGACGGTCCACGGTCAAAGAAAAAGGTATTACCGAGGCTTCTTAGCAACCGAGACGTTAGTAATTGGTGGTGCTTTTCCAGAGGACAGCCGAGAACGTAGCACCAGCCTCATCAGTAGGCATTCACGATCTCGAAGCAAGAAAAGCCGACTTTCACAAGGATGCTCTCCAGGGAAAGGTTGAACTCATTTATCTTTTCTTGGAAAACTATGCAATTTCTTTTAACGCCGTGACTGCGAGACTTGACGTTTTCTATCGTACGCTTACAGTGTGACACCTCCAGCGAAGGGGCTGCGCTTGCTCTGTGTTGCCGCTTCTGGGAAGGTATGTACCCGCGAAGTAGTCCCGAAAGGCCACTTTCGTGTCAGTTGCGAGCTGGCAGCTGCCGAGAATAAATCAACGCATGGGCTAGCGAGTAAGCGATCTCTTCTCAACATCGCACCACGCTAGCTTGTTCACTTCTCATTTGTACTACCGACGTCCAAAGAGACGTCGCGGAGGCGGTGATTAAAAAGCTGCCGCTCATCCAGCCGTGCTGATGACGGATAACTACTGCATTTACTAGTCTCGCTGGTACAGTGCATTTGCACTGCACTTATGCGAGCATGACGCTGCAAGCATCGCTGGCAGTCAAGTCCCGTTTTGCAAGCCACTACCCGTGGTTCTGCACAGCGCTTCGATCTATTATTCAGCATCGTTGTTAGTTGTGCCTGACCTTTAAATGTTTGTATGTTGCACTTTCATTGAATAGGCAGAAACTTCGTAGGAAATGGGCATATATATACGCGAATAAACATGCGTGCGTGTGTGTCTGTATCTGTGTGTAAATATAATTACTGGAGGAAGCACTTCAAGAAAACTTCATTTATTTTGTCAACATTTCTGTTAAAGCAAGGCCATTTTCATGAAAAACGTCAGGCTCTGACCAAAACGCTGACGACATAAAAGTGTTCTTTGATGCTAATGTTTTTGTGGCAAGAAAAGACACCAACTACAATGCGCACACCCACACACAAGCACGTATTTGAGCTGTGATACCACATCTAAGGCTAGAGCGATGCATTGAAAGCATTGTTTTCATATTGCTGTAGATTCCTGCGGCAGCTCACGTTGCTTCTTCTGAGGAGCAGGACTCCGCAACTCAGCAGCAAGAATCTCATGGCAGAAGTGGTGAATGCCAGAAGCAGTATGTAAGTGTAAATTCTGTGGCATGTAATTTGCATATACACCTATAATGCATGTGTGTCACGTCGAAGAATACCTGTTTCAGGAACAAGAGGAAAATGCAACACTGGCTGCTGCCAACGCCATCATGCAGCTTTGCCACGTAACGCCAACCCCAGATGTACGTATCCGACACTAAGTGTGGTGTACTTGTAACTGTGGTACCACATTTAAAGCGAGAGCAGTGCAATCAAAGCATTGTTTTCATGTCACTGCAGGTGCCTGCAGCAGCTCACGCTGCTTCTTCTGAGGAGCAGGACAGAGGTAGTGACCTGCAAGACTTCAATGACACAAGTGGTGAATGCCAGAAGCAGCATGTGAGTGTAGATGTTATGGCATGTCTATTTGCATATGCACCTATAATGCATGTGTGTCATGTCGAAGAATAAGTGTTTCAGGAACAAGAGGAAAATACAACACTGGCTGCTGCCAATGCCATCATGCAGCTTTGCCACGTAACGCTAACCCCAGATGTACGTATCCGACACTAAGCGTGGTGTACTCGTAACTGTGGTACCACATTTAAAGCGAGAGCAATGCAATCAAAGCATTGTTTTCATGTCACTGCAGGTGCCTGCAGCAGCTCGCGCTGCTTCTTCTGAGGAGCAGGACAGAGGTAGTGACCTGCAAGACTTCAATGACACAAGTGGTGAATGCCAGAAGCAGCATGTGAGTGTAAATGCTATGGCATGTATATTTGCATGTGTGTCATGTCGATGAATAATTGTTTCAGGAGCAACAGGAAAATGCACCACTGGCTGCTGCCAAAGCCACCATGCAGCATCGTCATGTTACAATGGCCACACCTGTACGTACTTGGCTCTCTGTTATATGCGCAACTGTGGTACACGTTTTAAGGTGAGCCACACAAGAAAAGTACTTTTTTTGTGTGTTTCTACAGATGCCCGAGGAGTTATTAGCCGATTCTAGGCAGCAGCAGAACTGCCAGGACACAAGTGATAAAAACCGGGTAAGCTTAAATGCTTTGGGACTGGTGTTCTTACATAGAACCTTTTTAGCTCTCTGCGATATCCGCAGAAGTGCTTTCACAGAATGGTAGCCATGCTGCTGACCACAGTGCCTAGAGGCTCTGCATGTAAGCAATAACGGGCACAAAGCAACTTGAAAACACACGATTTTTGTTTCGTGTGCCATCATTTCTACACAATGCATGAATTCCAAGATTCAAATGCAAAGCTGAGCTATTTATCCTTCCAAAATGTATGCTAGGCCCGTTGTAATAAATAGGTTGCAGCCCTGAAATGTACAATAAATGAGGACACATGACTGTAGTTCAAGAGAATGTCTTTATTAGGCAAGGGCTCATTCCAGTTTCCAACTTCTCTCCCACCATTCATCCAAGCCCGCGCCCCACATCTTCATTTACAACAGCCTTTGCGGGCTCATCAGTCTGATATATTTTTTTACACCATAATTGTTTCAAAGTAGTCACTTCTTGCACTATGTAAGAGTAAGACATTGAGAAACAAAGCAATTTGCATAAACCCTGACCCAGTTGTTTCGCACAAAGCACATTTCAGGTTTTCTCTTTGGTCATTCTATCAAGCAATACAGCCACTGGGGCACACTGTACAGGACGTGTTGTCTATGGTTCACACACTGATTGTGCGAGTTTTGATTGTGGTGCCTCTATGTGACTATCCAACGAGCTTAATCTTGCCCTCCTATGCTCGTTTTAAGTAAAATTGACTTTGTACAGCTGTGTGTGCTGTTAAAGGGAAGACACAAAACCTTGAGTGTGAAACCTTGAGTTTAAGAGTGCTTCAGCTGTGGTTGTTGGCCCAAGCAATGGCTAAGTACCGTATAGGCACAAAGTCTGGAACTATAAAAGCCTGACATTGCTGTATGCTGCAAGCAAACCAACAGCCAAACTTGCCTTTGCTTAGCGCAATAATGTTTTCGTTAAAACAGTTAAAAGCAGCGAAAAAAAACGGGACAAGGAAGATGAGGTGAAATGCTGAGTGCAAGCAAGAGTATTTCTTTTGCTTACAGCATAGGTCGGCAAAAAAAGTGGCACTCAGGCTCACTCAAGAAATATATTTTGCCCCGAGAGCTCACTCGGACTCGGCAGCGAAATTTTCCTCAACTGGACTCACTCGTACTCAAACTATACTTCTCAACCGGACTCACTTGAACTCAAACTCATCAACACATTGCTCAGCTGGACTCACTCAGTCTCAGACTCGCGGCTCTACCGGAGTCTTGAGTGAACTTGGCTGAGCCGACTCATGAGTCCACTGGCGTAAAATTAGTATTTCCTATCATGGTGCAAATTTTCTTTAGCGTCATCATCTGACATAATCGGTGCTCTACGATACGCCTCTTGATCTTGTAGCTTCAAGTACGAGTTATAAGTGGTTGCCGTTCAGTAAGGACGTTTTTTATGAAATATGCGACTCAGACAAAATGTTTCTATTAAGAACGCCCCATGAAAAAGTTTGCAGGGGTGAGGTCATAGCACACCCCCCCCCCCCCCAAACACATGCCTCTGATAATTAAACATTCATGTGTTACATGAATGCTAGTGTGTTGAGATATGTGTGAATAGACCTCAGTGTAAACATAAGCTGATAGTAACACTGAAGATGAGTAGATAAGACCATAGGTCGGCAATAAAAGGTGGAACTCACTCATATTCACTCAAGAATTATATGTTGCACTTAGGGCTCACTAGGACTCGGACTTACCAATATTTTCCTCAACAGGACTAACTCGGACTCAGTCTCACAAAACTTTCCTCACACAGACTCATTTGGACTCAAACGTACCAAAATATTACTCACTCAGACTCACGGCTCGATCCGATTCTGAGTGAATCTGTGTGAATCGACTAATGAGTGAGTTTGCCGTCCTATGGCTTGCACAGATATACATGCCCTCAAAACGTGTGCCGTCTAGCATGTGTTTGGGGCATGCAGACTGGAGATTGCATGGTAGAAACACGTGTACTATTACAAATATATATGTTTATAATTTTTTATGTAGTTCAGCCTTTCCATATGCTCAACATAAAGAACCTGCAGGGTTCTGAAGCTTATGTTCTTTTACCTACAGGTGCAAACACTTGACCAGTGGACACAGTGGGAGGCCAACCCCTATGATGACCACACATATGTCCAATATCTGCCCATTGGATTCAAGGGAAAATCATTTGCCGAGTCTGTAACTGGAGACGACATTTTATTTTATACTGGTGTATCCCAGATAGTGTTTCAGAGGCTTGTGAAAGCGGTGTCTGCTCTGGCTAAGAAGCCAAGCACCCTAACACGCGCTGACCAGTTACTAATGTGTCTAATGAGGCTTCGCCTTGGGCTACTGCATGGACACCTTGCACGGATTTTCAAGATATCTGTGTCGAGTGTCAGCAACAACGTTTCATACATGCTGGATTTGCTCAGCAAAATCATGAAGGATGTTGTACTATGGCTGCCAAAATCGTGCATACAGAACAGCATGCCACAGTCATTTGTTGAAAACAAGCATGATGAAACAACATGCATCCTTGATTGTACTGAAGTATTTCTGCAGCGTCCGAAAAAGCTGATGGCAAGAGCACAAACCTACAGCAGCTACAAAGCTCATAATACCGTAAAATTTCTTGTGGCAATTGCCCCGAATGGATTCATTATGTTCGTGTCCAAAGCTTATGGGGGGCGTGCCTCAGACAAATTTATCACAAATGACAGTGGCATCAATGACTACCTCGGACATGGTGATGTCGTAATGGCGGACCGAGGCTTCGCGCTCACAGATGAAATGCAAATTCAAGGGGTACGACTGAACACACCAGCATTCACTAAAGGTACGTGGCTCTCCATCATTGTTCTGTTGATTAAAGCGAATGTGCTCTGCTGTTTGGAATCAAAGGGTTGACTAAAAACATAATGCCTTAATTCATTACACTTCTGTTATTGGTGCGGCCTACGAAATGGTAGCACAGCAAACTAGTGTAACGTTTTATTTGCTTCAGCATCTTCACCTTCTCAGACCAAGAGCATTGTACCTGAAAACGCTAAGCTGGTCTTACAATTTTTCATAATCAAAAGTTTGACGTGAATGGCTGCAGCTTTAAAAAAATAGACTTTTATGTGTGTTTGCTCAGTTGCACGAAGCAGTGACAGCCCTAATGCCTGAGGAAATGAGGCTTATTTACGTACATTGTCTTTGACCAGGTATGTAACTATTGCATATTGCATTTTTGTGTTTATAGTCCTTGTCAGGGTCGCCAGGTATGGCTACTTTTTTTAGGCTAGTGGTGTAAGAAAAAATGTCTAGGCGACTTTCTCGTTCCCTCAATTTGAGGCATAAATATTTGGTAGCATCCCAGCCCCTGGTTCAGTATGTGGTGATAAAACATGGCATCAAAGGCTCGATTACAACTCCTCAAGTAGAATTCAGTGCTTGCATTGCACAAAAGCAAAGGTTCGTTTCTGTTTGTTAATACACAACCTAATGAAACCAACGGACAATGAAACCAAGGAAGCTATAGGCGACATTACTTGTATGTTTGAACTCTAGTATGGTAATAAATGGAAAGGAGTCGTGAATAATCAACTTGCAGCATGTAGGTATTGAAACTACAACCTTTGGATAACGTGTCCTATGCTCTACCAATTGAGCAACAGTGGCGGTCGCTTTTCCTTCTATCTTATTGGGTTCTTATACTTGTGAAGTCCTGGGAGTGTTAGCCAGTGCTGCTTGCAGCTATGCGATTGTGGAATGCTCTTTCATTGCAGCTGGCATCACGGAGTATGTGATTTAATAACGAGCTGGATGCTGACCAATAAACTCTTGTATACTGGAACAAGTTTTCTAGGAAGAAAGGACTGAATGTTGACCCTGTAGCTATTAGTACTGACATAAGGAAAGATGCACAACTAATTTAGTGCAGGCTAAATTGCACAGCTCATTTAGACTAAGTGAAGACAAGGAAATGACAGTAGAATTTCTTTTAGCTCCCAAGTCTGGAAACCTTTTAGCAAGACCTTTCTCCGGAAAAAAAACATGTTACAAAAAAGCACACATTGATTATTAGTTCGAAAACATATTTGATTTTGAACATGATGCATACCATGAGTGCCAACTGACTGCTGCTTTACCATTTCAGGAAAAACGCAGCTAACCAACAAGGAAGTAACAAGTACAAGACGGATTGCGTCAGTACGAATACATGTTGAGCGCGCAATTAACCGCTTAAAGACATACAGAATATTCAAGCAATCCCTGCCCATACGATCCAAGAAAACCATCAGTAAGATGGTGTTCGTATGCGCAGGACTTTGCAACTTCAAGTCAGACCTGATCAAAAAGCCAAGTGTCTAATAAAATAGATTGCCACCATCCTACGCCTCAACGTACTTATTATCTAAACTTAAGTGCGGTAAAAATGGCCAATGATATAAATGAGCCCTAAGGAAATGCATTGAAACCTCCTAGGCTGCATCATCTGCAAAATTCCCCGTGTTCCACACCATTGTTCAGGTACACCAGTGCAGAATGAGACACACGCAGATTAATTTATTTGCAGAGTTCAAATCTCGCAAATTCTTACGTACTGAATGGGTACATCTAGTTTCCCATCGTCAAGCATGTCTGTCATGCGGGGAAGCAGTTCGGTAAAATAGAATTTCTTTAATCGTGGCATATTTTTAGAAATATAGTGACGATTAAAAGGTACCTCAATGAGAACGTCTTTCTCAGCACTCCATACATAAAAAAAGCAAAGTGCCTTTTTGGTGCAAAGCAGCTGAACTTGCACCTGACTATAATAGCCATTTGGCCCATTTTCTACAAGGACCAATGTCCCGTCCTGCCTCTTCCTAACATCATACTTGCTGTGCTCAATGAGCTCTGTGATATTGTTCACAAATGGGCATTTAATTTCTAGAATGGCATTCTCGCTGTCAATCATGCCGTCTGGACTTGCCGAAAGCCACGGCGCCTCTTCGCAGACAAAACTGCCCACTTTTGTGACTGAAAAACCCGTTTTCTTTGAAAACTGCACACGAGCCACAGTCTCCATCCGCTTCCCATGTTTGGTAGCTGCATTTCCCGAGAACACTGGGGACAGCATTCTTGTTGCAGCTTTTTTCGCCTGCAGTACTTTCTCTTTTTTGGCACTTTGGCCACATTGGATGCACTTAGTCGCACTCTGCGAGAAAACATCCACAGCTGCGAACACTGATCAGCAGTTTCTGAACTGAGGGAAGCAGCAGCTGCAGTAGACACAGCAACGTACTTGCTGTAGAACTCGCTGCACAGCACACAACCATTAGGTGCATTGTCCAAGGAGTGGTCACCGTGCGTTCTGTTCACCACGTCATCTGCTGCAGGGCGGTGTAGTCGTGGAGGGGCATTTAACGTCTCGTATAGAAGTGTGCCTGCATGAAATATGGTGATGGAATCGTGAAACGCAACGGCATTGTTTAACCGAAAAATATATTGCCATCCAAACCACAGAGCTTTGCCCGGATTAACAGCAGCAGTACAGAGGCATGACAATTTAAGGCACTTTCCTTTTATCACAAATTTCAAACAAACAAGTAGCAGTTTTGAGCGAGGTTTAAGTTTGAAATAATGGAGAAATAACTGAACAGGGAATGCCATGGGAGCCAATGTTATGGCAAGAGAACGTGTCTTCAAGGCAGCAACTTTTATCACAAATGTTGCCAACCAATGTTGAAAGCACTCTTGCAGAGGTACAGATTTCCCAAATGTTGCACAAATCTGATTTCCTAACATTCAGTTAGTGTTTCAGAAAACCAATGAAAAGATTTATCACTCATTTTGAAAATACTATTTCTAGGACAGAAATTGCAGCCCCACAAGGGTCATTCAAACACGTCTATCAAAGCTAGTGCTGCTGGCACAACAGACACTTTGGGTCATACAGCAGTCAACACATATTCAATAGCCTTTTTGAGCTTGCAGATTTTCTTCCCACTCTAAACATTTTGTCCCCGCCTAGTAGAAGCTGTTCTGCTATTAACCCTCTATTGCATGAATTATGAGAAAATGAATTGAAAAATTATTTGATCATTTTTTATCATTAACTACATGAAGAATAACATGTACAAAAATTTTCAGATTTATTGTGACTATATTAATGAAGATAGAGGTTTGTGCCAAATATGGCACACTATGCAAGTGGGCGAGCAAATTTGCTGCCATGGCTGAAAAACAAAATCTCACTGATTGCGGTCTTTTTAGCTTGATTTGTGGAATAAAGCAAAGCAACTGCTTCCTGTGTTCAGGCATAATTGAACATTTTGGTTAGTGCATCTGACTGCCGACATCTACGTGCAAGATGGCCGCTTAGACGTTTGGCTCTTCGCATGGTGCCGCCTTGCTGTACTTCCCTGCCCGAATTTCCAACCGCTGACTTGTGGTTGTGAGCGTCAGTTGCCGACAAATCGTATAAGCTAAATATCGCCGTGCACTGGTTAGACTTTACATAATTTTTTTCGTGCACAAATGCCAATAATGTGACAAAAAATTGCCAGGTACGACTGCTGACACTCGATATTTTCGTGAAGCATCTCAAAACCTACCACAACAACTGAAATCTGGCAAAAACGAGCTGTGCTGCATGATCCCAGAGGATTTATGTTTGTTTGTATTTGCACTGTGCACCAAAACATAGATGGCATCATATTGCACATTTCATCACTCACATGCATACTGTGCCAAATATGGCACATACCGATTTCCGTCTATATACCGTAGTGGAAAACGGAATTGAGAAGAGCCTTAATGAGCATGAATTTTCAAAGCCACGAGATATGCCAAAATATTTTTTTCTTGCTTCTGCAACGATAAAATGGTTCCAAGAAAAATATAGCAGTCACTGTTGTTCATGATCCGAGCTTGCACGTGCACCGTGAAATCTATTTGAGCAGCGTTTTTTTATATTTAGTGCACGTAACTATAAGGATTACTTTAACTGTGTCACATTCTCCACTGGTCTTCTTGCGCCCGCTATAAAAAATGTTAATCGGTATGTGCCAAATATGGGACGCCATGCAATAGAGGGTTAAAGTAGTAGAGCACAATTGCTTTTGGAGCTCGTCATCTTACGGCAAGAAAGTGCACAGCAAGCTCAATTTATAAGCACATTAATACTTTTAAATCACTGCTGATCAGACTAATTTGGTGAAGTTGTTTTCTTGTGCCCGTGTTCATTAAATGCAAAAACTTTTTTTTTAAAAAAGAGTCCCACTCATGAATGTCATCTCAATAGCCATTAAGAATCTTTCAATCATGCAAGCCTAAACTTGTTTGGAACAATTTTACAAAATTATGTAACATGCAACTAGAAAAACAAAGAAGTTGTTGACAGGACATAAAGCAACTTCTCAAGAGACAATGAATGTTGCATTTTCTAAGCTGTTTCAGGCAGTTTTTTTTTTGTTCATCTGCACACATACAGATGGACATAAAGTGATTGAGTCACTTTTGTAATAGAGCAGCACTAGGTTCCCAGCATTGGTGCATATGACAGTGGCGTATGATCTGAAATACATACCGGGTATGGTGAAGAGCTCAGGATATTGTGATTTCTCATGCAGCTTCTGTATTTCCACTTTTGTTTGTGGCACAAACATTGGCCTTGAGTGCCTCGCAGCCTGGGTGTCCACAGCACCTTGTTGCATACGAAAGTCTATGTCTTCGAGAGCAGAGGGATGAACATTTCGCTTCGTGCCTGCGTTCCAGGCTGCCGTTTGGTCGGTACATGTCTTTGTTGTCAACCCTTGACAAACCGCCATGTCAATTTTCCAAAGTATGGCTCCGACATGGCTACACACTTTACCTTCTCCAGCCATGCATGTGCAGCCAGCCGTGATGACCTCACCACTCATTTTGGCGCAAATCCAAGCAGCACGGGGCGTGCCACTGACAGCTTGTGATGGAGACACTTCTCCTTTTATGTAGCTAAGCTCTTGGTCTATGCGGTGCACCAACAGCTTGCCGACCCAACCACTCTGTAGATAGTTGTATGATTCCAGCGACCTGTAATTTTTCACTGCCTGGAGGTCGCATGCCTTGGAATCCAAAAGGTAAAAAAATTATGTCAGGGGCTCTCACAGCAGGCCACTCTCTCATGTCGTCCAGCCATCTCTTCACCACGTTAGGGTGGTCATAGCTGCGGCCGTCTGAAAAAAAAAGTTAAGAGAAGGGTTATTGTTTCCTCGGATGGGTAACAATTTGCGTGAATTTATTCATTTTCACAGAAAGTGGAAAATAATAAAGGCAAGAAGAGCAACGACACCTCATGTAATTGTAGGTTTTATTTGTGCAAACCATAATATTATGCCACACAACGTTGTGGTTAACACCAGATAAATTCTGACCACGTCATTGTAGGGCACACGAGTGTTTTCACATTTCGCCCTCTTGAAGATGCAGTCGGCGTGATCGATAACTGAACCCGTGTCTACGAGCTCAGCGCGACAGCTTACCTCCTAAGATACGACTCACTACTATAACTCCACACTAAGTCATAAATCGTAGCAAAATGCTCGCACGACAACAACGTACGGCAATTTTGCTCGATCCGAATCTATATATTTACGATCCGTCCTTCGAGATTGCAGGCAGTCGCATGCCTCCCTCAGGCACTAAACTCAACTATCGCGATCCGAATTGTTGGGCCACACGTAATTAATCATTTTTGATTGCAACAAAAAAAAATCTGACCGCAGATCTCGGCCTCATGCGGCGGCATATCGCGGCGTGTCAATAGCGAGGTTTCTCGATTAGCTTCAATATACAGCTGACTTTTACCACGTTGAAGAACAGGACAAGTACGACGTCAATAAAGGGCAGCTACAGCGAACTGGTATCACGCAGAAACTGCGAGCGCTCGCCTTCAAGTGCAGCGTAATTGCGCTGCAACATTTACTGCAGCTAGGTGAACAATTTTCTGGCAACGGCACGGGCATGCACCGTTGAAGTAGTAGCATTTCACGAGCAATAAGTGCACCTTTATCGTGTTCGCTGTGAGAATTCTCACTCTAACGTTGTCGTGAACATTAACGCGGTGACGTAAATCAGAAACATGCTGAGTGATCTTACCTCCTAAGTCGACGGGCTCCTTAGACGCACCACCAGCCATCGGAATGTGAACACGGCCGTAGAGCGCGTACCGTACATACGCAGACACCACAAATCGCAAAACACTCAATAGCCGACCGTCTTGACAGTGAGGAAAGCTCAGAGAGTCACAAAGGAACCGAATTAACGTCTCCGCAATGCTTACACAGAACGAATACAAAAGTTTGACGGCATACAATGCGACGAATGCATGCGTCTCGACGGAAAGACCGGAGAGCAAACAGCCCAAGATGGCGCCGCCGCCAGACGTCGCTAGCGGTGAACTATCTGGCACCTATGGCGGCGTCCAAGAGCGCCTCAGTGGAAACGTGTGTATACGGAGCGGCTCCCGCGTCCCACACCCCCACAGCGCATGCGCGTCCCCTCCCCCCCCTCGTACGGTCCCCCCCCCTTGTTCTCTCCTCTTGGAATCCTGTACGGAGCGGCGCGAACACTCCTCTGGGGGGCGCCACGGTAGTTCCGTGGTATGAAAATGACGGAGCGCGCGCGCCTCATTCTCTCACCTGTGCAGCGCCGCGATGAGCGCCCGGGCCGCTACCGCGAAACGGGAGCGGCGACGTTTCTCCCGCTCAAGCTAAGCATCTCCCCGCTGCTTCGCATCCACACATGGTTCCCTTTAGCGGGAGATGGGGAAGTTTTTTTTTCTTTTTACACTCTCAGTGGGATGACACAAAAACGGAATGTGTGCGTGTTTTGTTTTTTAATTTTTTTACCGCGAATCGCAGCGAGACGCGAGACTAATCTGCCTCCGTTCGCATGCGTTCGTATGTTCTCGCGTGGTTTTCTCGCTTGGGTGGTTTAGGGGACCCTAAAACCCAGCGCTCGAAATTTAGTTGTGGCGTTGCAGTTGTGCACGAGTCTACAGCGAACGCTGGCTGAGCTACACGCGTTTCCTTAGAGTTTGAGGTGGAAACGCAAGAAGTGCGTGCATCTGCTAGCAGAAAACAGGCTCTTGTACGCCCACCGACAGCGTCTCTTGCTCGTGACGTCACATAATCATACAAATAACGTCATGGCGGCTGTTGTCGACAAAGGAAAGGCAGGGAGAGGAGCATGCGAGCGTCTGTGGGTGGTTTAGGGGCCCTTTAAAGCACGACGAGCGGAGCAACGGCTACGCCGACAGGATCCCTGCTAAGGCACCGTCCACTGACCAGAGGGAGCTGCGTTGCTCGCATTGCCCCGTCTCAAGTTCGCTGACATTGGCCGTTAGGGGCACGCACCAAATAGACGCGTGCACGCGTCCCCCGTGTAGCCCGGCCACAATCCGCCCACATATGCAGGGCGCGAGACGCGCGCATCGCGTTCCATTTTGACCGACCCCGTCTCAATGTTGCTTTTAAATGCGAATGCATTTCATAA
>JALIZH010028257.1:0-19493 GCA_030522465.1 Rhipicephalus appendiculatus | reverse complement strand
ATCGGGGAAAGTACCGATACACAGAGAAAAAAATGAGGAGGGGAGACACAATTTGATGGAAGAAAGCAGTCTTGGAACGAGTTTCTTATTTGGAAAAGATAAAAAAGGAACCTTGCAGGAAAGCTCATACTTTGTTTCTTTTCATTTCGTCATTTTATCCGACATCTGCCCATGAAAGCTCGCCGTAAGCTTGGAGGCTGACATGTCTGATAAGTTGGTAAACTTCTCGATCGCAACCTTTCAGCAACAAGACCGTGGGCAGCGCTTTCCCTTTCCTAATTTAACTAGGGTTATATACGTGTGGAAGAACCAAGGTGGTTTGGGCCGAGCCAGAAGAAAACGAACATTTCAAGCGATAAGCTCAGTGGCGAAGCTAGAAGAAGGAGGTTTCGGAGGTTCAACCTCCAACCGCCCCGATATTATTACCTTTGCATATGTACATCATTGCGCACACATACAAACACATGCCAGATCACAAATAAAGGAAGTCAGAACTCCAGAAAAAAAAGTTTTTGTCCACGACCCTGGATAGGTACATTCATGGTTAAAATTGGGCTTATGTGGAAACAGGCTTACACCGACCTATTTATCTTACTACTTTTCATGGGCCTGAATATGAGCAAGGAGTCACATTTTCCTTGCTCAAGCGAGCCCACAGGTTCCCAGAAGCCACGATCTCCCTGAAGATTGTGCGTCGTTTGTTGAAGGAAATGAGCACCATTTAACTAGTCAAAGGAGTCTCTAGCCTCGCTGGTGGTACCAGCTGAGCAGAAGGCGAAGAAGGGTGTGTTGGAGCAGTGTGGTGGCATGCCCCCACTGGTTTTGAACCTGTAGGGCCGACCTTTCCACGGGGCGCGTCGGTCCCGCGTCCCACACCACCACAGCGCATGCGCGTCCCCTCCCCCCTCTCTCTCCTCTCCTAAGCTCACCCCTTTCTCTCCTCTAGGAATCCTCTACTCTACGGAGCGGCCCCCGCGTCCCCTCCCCCTATCTCTCTTCTCCTACGCTCACCCCTTTATCTACTCTAGGAATCCTCTACTCTACGGAACGGCGCCCCGCGTCCCACAGCGCATGCGCGTCCTCTCCCCCTCTCTCCTACGCTCGCCCCCCTTTCTCTACTCTAGGAATCATCTACTCTACCGGAGCGGCTCCCGCGTCCCACACCCCCACAGCGCATGCGCGTCCCCCTCTCTCTCCTCTCCTACGGTTCCCCCGTTCTCTCCTCTAGGAATTCTCTACGGAGTGGTGCGACAGCTGCATACTCCGCTGGGGGCACCACGGTAGTTCCGCGGTATAAAAATGACGGAGCGCGCCTCATTCTCTCTCCCCGTGCAGCGCCGCGATGAGCGCCCGGGCCGCTGCCGCTCCAGCTAACCATCTCCCCGCTGCTTCGCATCCACATGGTTTCCTTTAGCGGGAGATGGGGAAGTTTTTAGTGTAGAGTGTAAAAAAATGCGGCCGCCTCAGCCGAGACGCGCTCGCCCATTGACGGCGCCGAGACGCAACAGGCCGCACCTTCTTTTTTATCCAGGTCTCAAACACGCGGCCCCTCGGGCCGCATGCAGCTTGCCGACCTCTCGCTACGGCCCGCGGCCCGCAATTGACACTCTTCGTCCCACATTTTTTTATTACTTTGCGACTGTTCGTGGCATGGCTAAATGGTGCTCGTATTATTTTCTCGCCTATCGTGATTAATAACACTTTGATCGGGTAAGCGACACAGACGTGACTGGTCTTAAGCATTTTTTTTCGTCAGGCGCCCCGTGTGGTCATTTCATGTGAAACATAACCGCGGAACAAGAACTCGGTTCAGGATCGGCGTCCAGATTTTAGTCATTGTGGAAATCGGTATCGATATGTCTGGAATCATAGGCGGAGAGTACGGGGGGGCTCGAGCTCAAGCCCCCCCCCTCCCGCCGCTTTCCCGGGATATTTTTTTTAATTTAAGAGCTTGGCTTAGGTCCCTGTCCATTTACAACGAGCGTTTGGCCTCCTGTCTGGCAGCTATTTATTTCACAGGGGGCTGTTTATACCCGCTTTTTCATTTCAGGCTTTTAAAATTCCGATAATGCAGTGATGTTCCGTTCTGGACAGAAGAATTCCCTTTCCGAGGCCAGAAAATTCCCTATTTCCGGCATTTTTCCCCGCATACATCGCCGAAAATCTCCGCATATTTCCCTGCACAAAAAAAGTTTATATATATATATATATATATATATATATATATATATATATATATATATATATATATATATATATATATATATAGTGTTCGACGTGTTTCAGGCTCTTCCCAACGCTTTCTCTTCTTTCCTGCCCAACTCAAAGCATCGCCTCTGAGATTGCCTTTTAATACTACGAAGGAGCCACCTTGGAGCTCGCTTTAAGTGGTATGCGATGCGGAAGGAATGCTGTACATGCTCATGCACACGGCCAATGCATAAGAAGAAAAGTTTATTATTCTTGTTTTTCTTTTTTGTTACTGAGTGACGTGGCGTACATTAATGTGCCTAGCAGACGCTCTGTATCTATATGCACCACATTTTGTAGAAAAAAGCACGTCAACTTTTCAATGCTTCATCAATGTTTCTGCGTTCAATTATCCCAAGAAAGACTATGGTCTTTAAAAACGAACCTTAGAGGCTGTGGTTTGGCGCGCTACATGCGCCAGAAACGATTGCGACATGCGAATGTCTCATGTCCACAGTCTTTTGATCGTTATAAAAAAAATTTCGCCGCCCCTCAAAATTCCCTGCAATATCGCGAAGATTCCCTTTTTCCCTTTCGTCCAAAATGACTGTCGAAAATTCCCTGAAAAATGGAAAATTCCCTGCACGGAACATTACTGCGATCATGGACCAGTGACAAGTGAAACACTCGGTTAATAATTCTCCGCAAAGAGATTTGTATGTGCAGAATATTTTTAGTGTTCTATAGTGGTATAAAATTGTATTTTCTACCACCTGAGAATTATTTTGGCCATCACAAATTGAAGGTTAAAGCTTCCTGTACCAGCATTAGGCCACTGTCTTACGTCTGGTGCATGTTTTAACAAAGTAATGCATGTCAATAAAAAAAAACAGGTGGGTCCCACTCATTCTGGGAATCGATTTTATGTGATGCAGTCACGGAGTCGCTTTGAGCCAAGCGTTGCGAGGAGGATCGATGTCTTTGTGTAAGTTGAAAAATAAATCGGGAGTCATCACAAGAGATATTCATACTGATATCGCGGTGTCGGCGCCAAAGAGAATAAGGTGGTATTAAAGTCTTTAATTATATTCTTTATGTAGGAGGCGGACATGCTCTCTCTCTCTCTCTCTATATATATATATATATATATATATATATACCCTACCAGCAGCGGCCGATGGCCGATGATTGGACACATATTGGATTCCCATCGGCTTCCGTTATCATTGGCCAACGCGCCCTGACAGCGTGGTAGAAAAGGGCATGGCCTACAAGCAAAATATGGGCAAGATGGTAGTGAAAGCGGCGAATCAGTTCTTTAAGTGTGCGTTTCCCTTAGTTGTTGGCCCTTCTCACTTACTATAACGAAACAAAAGGTTTGGAAAATATCTGCGATATTTAACATGGAGGCCAAGGGCTGTCCTGTAACATACCATGGCTGCCTTGTTTGTACGTAGGAGGTGTGCTGGTGTGCTCTTGCCATGCAGCGGTGAGCTTCTTATTCAAGTTTAAATAGAAGGTGAGTAAATTTCAGCAGTCTCTCTATTTGCCTTGTTCCCTCAATGCTATATACGATTTGATGATGAAGTTCACGGAGGCGAAAATTGCGGATGTTTTAAGAAGCAAGCACTGCGTAAGTAGCCACAGTGGCGGCTGTGTAGTCCTAGCTCCTCTCAGTTTGTGTGATTGCACATGCCGTAGTTTTCTCATGTTACCAGCGAAAACCAGACATATGCGAAACGTTCTTCGGTACTGTGTTCGGGCACCGATTCAATTCGCCTTAATTTTCATGAGCGATATACTTATTTCGGGGAAAACTATTCGCTTTATGAAATCAACTGAACGGACGTCCCTGCACGGTCTGAAAGACAGTTGCCGAGCCGCCAACTGTGGATGCTGATGACGCTACAACATTCCGTAGGTGCTACCTCGCGGTGGATACTAGGTTCCATTTGTGTTTGTACGAAAGCGCACTGGACTTAGTATGCAGTATGACCATGCCTTTGCATATTTTCGAAAAGGACGGCGACCAGATCGGATGATTGGTCGCACTAGACAAGTGTTATAAGTCTGGTAGACGAAGAATGAAAACAGCGCTAAACACGGGACGAGAAGAGGACACATACACGGCGCTGTGTATGTGTATCAGCGCCGTGTATGTGTCCTCTTCTCGTCCCGTGTTTAGCGCTGTTTTCATTCTTCGTCTACCATGCAGCACCAACCAGCCCAATCAAGCACATTGTTATAAGTCTGTACTTGCAGTGAAATGCGTCGGCTACATTGATGCCAGTGGTACGGAACCTACATTTATCGAGGAGGCTATGCCCTGTAACACGTAGCAGCGAGTGGCGCGTGGTCGGCGTGCGCGGCGATTTCCCGTTCGCCTCTGGAGGAGTCCACTGACGCGCCGTGCGATCTAGGGTCGAAGAAATTATAAACTTGTGCATGCGGTCATATTTCCAAGGTGAAATAGATATGAAGGCTGGTGCAGCCGAATGCAAGAAAGTATCATCTGCCTTCCAAATTCATCCATGCGTGTATTTTTTTCATTTACGTACGTCATTGATAGGGTTCTCGCATGAATATGCAAGCTACTGCAGTAATAAACTTGTAGTTGAAAGAGGAAAAGAAATGTATCATGCTCTCCAATCAACTGTTGTTTTTCTCCTGTCTGTGCAGCTGCTGTCATCCTCATGATCATGCATAACCAATTAGCCTTCCGACCGCTGTGTGCTTTGTTGAAAATTGGTGAAAGCATGCAAGTGCTTCAGAGATAACTTTTCTAAAAAGGGAAGCTCATGATTTTTTGTCTCATTGTATTTCAGAGGGGAAAGACGTACCCTGTTCAACACAACTGACGCAGCTGTTTCGGACGTAAGAAAAAGGTGGCTCATTTTCGCTTCAGATCAAGAAGGCGCACCTATGCAAAGAAGGCATGCCACTATGATGGAGGACTCCAATAGAAGCCCAAGCAACACGTCATAATCGCAAGAGTTCCGGAAAGAATAGAAAAATGGCATAGTGCCTTGTATATATTCAGTGTAAAATAAATCTGAAGCACCAGAAGTATTTGCCTTGTGACTTATTTGGGAGTGAGGGGGGGGGGGGGCAAAAATCTTGAAAAAAAGTAGCCGGGCATCAAATTCTAGCCAAGACAGAAAACTAAAATTAATGAGCCAGAAATTGCATTGGCCAAAATGCTTGGCTCCCATATCAAGAACATGCTTGACTATTGCATGGTATTCCATTACAGTGCCAACCATGGAAAGAGGTGTTTCCAATGATTTGCCAAGCACGGCCTTCCTTTGCTCGGCCAATGGTAGGCTTGTCACACTTGCCAAGCATATTACTCGCTTGGCCTCCAATAACTTTCCAATCATGGACAGCTTGGCCACTACACTCGGCGACAGCTTTCCTTGATAGCACTGTGGAAGCTACAGAACCAAAGCGCATGTCTGCTTCCGCGCCAAAAAAAATAGTACTGAAGTTTATTGATAATTTTCTCATTTGCCTTGCTGAAATAAATACTGCTTTATTTATTATGAGACTTAAACAGTTGCGGGAAGTTGCAGGCAAAATACAGTTATCGTTCACCTTGCAAGAATGCTTTCCTTTTTCCATTTCTTAGACAGCACCACCTTTTCAGCCCACCCGTTTTCCAAGGAAACATGGCGTCCGTGACGTCACTGTGTGGCCGAATACGCGCTGTTTAGTTCTCCAAGAAAAATATACTCGTAATAGGACACTAAAATGTACACTGAACAATCGAAATGTTTCTCCCATTCATAATTTGCAGGTATGTGTTTTTCTAAACGCGTTAACGATGCGAGCGAGCAAAATAGAAATCAGCTGCAAGCTACCGAACTTCTTGCGGAGCAACACGAATGTGTCGAAGCCCCGCCCGCGTAGCCTTCGCTCCAATGTCAAGATAAGTTGTCGCCGAGTATACCCATGAAACACAAAAGAAGCTACTTCATGTCTAAAAAACGTCTTGAATGGCTAGCCGAAAGAGCTAATAGATGTTTGGTCAAGACATTCTGTAGCCGTGGACGGCTACCGACGGCTATCCGACCGTCGGATAGCCGTGCTAATGTCCCGCTAGAAGTTGTCTAAACAAAACGTTTTGACAAGACCAAGCTAAGACGTTTTTTTAGATGTTTTTAAAGACTTTTTCGGAATTTCGTAGTAATGGCTTTAGAAATATAAAACAAGCTAATGTAACTGCATTTACAGCACATTTGGTCGGCAGCCTGACGGCTACCATAGGAAGTTAGAGATTGAAGGGACTGAAAAGAGCTACCGCGAGAGCTCTTTCCTGTTGTCCTCCCACTTACTATGTCAGGCGTCGTGCACGTGACCAAACAATCAAGCAACACCACTAACATACCTGTTCATCCACGCATGTCCTCACTGCGGCGTCTTTAACATTTCGACGATTTCACTCCCTCATACTTCAGTGTCATGTGCCGCGAAAATTAATGGCTACTTCGGCACATCATATATATCCAATTTTCATATAGAACACATCGGTTTATAATAAATCTGAACACGCAGAGGATTAACACGAACTTCATAAATGACGTTCTGTCTATGGCGCACAAATAATCATGCTTATCAGCAACAATAAATTATCCCATGATGTTGTAAAAGCGGCTTTATTAATTAATAAAGCCCAACCGAATGTGGCACGAAATACGACAGCAGGTGACCGCACAAGGTGAAGCTGATTGCCGCGACAGCAACATAAATTCATGTTCCGCATGGATGCACTCCAGGTCCCGTCAGAGAAACTGCACTGGCTTCCAAATTAGCTGGCGCGGTGGCAGGCCCAATGTCTTGTACAAACAGCAGTGAAGAAAAGCTGCATACAAAAAAAGCAAGTAAGCTTTATGATTTACAACAAATAACAGAGTATCAACTTCAAGTCACTCTATAGGCTGATTTCCAATCACTGATGTGATAAACTGTCATGTATTTATAAACTGCAATAAATCATAACTGCACTCACAAAGCGATCGAGGAGCCTTGCACTTTATTCGTTAGCGACCGGCCGACATGGTTGTAAGCAAGCGAGCAAGCACTCGCACGCAAACACCCACACGAGCTTTAACTGGTAGGTGTTCTCTGCTGTAAGCCGCAGAAGAACAAGGTGACCCGAAATAGGGCGAGTAAGTCCGGCTTACGATTCGCACCGGCGCTTCCCCCATATATAGTTTTGCGTTCAACGAAGATTCAACCACCAGCAGGGAAATGTCCTATTTTATGTTTTAATCACAAGTAAAGTTCCAGTAGTAATGACGAAAAGTCAGGCGCACCCAATTTCACTTACCGAGAAAAGTACGTTATCCGAACGTGCGACGTTCCGAGTTGCAACGAAGGTGGCTAGGGCTACCAGATCCGGCCATTGCTGTAACGAACAATCGGCGAAAACACACAGTAGAGCTTGTTTCACGAAACACTGATGGAATATATGCGGAAAACAGTGTGAGCACAGTTACTTGATACCGCATAAGAGACAGTTATCAGTACAGAAATGGTGGAAACACTACACAAAACACCAAACGATGACCGCCGGCCTGCCAATCGAACCACCACGGACCGCTACGGAGGAAGGACAAGTTTCAACATGAACACCCCGCCGACCGAAGCTGATGCGTAGTGCGCGTGCGTACCAATGCGCGCCTGCGTACGATTCGGCATTTCGGCGCTTCTTGACAAAACGTTCGAAGAATAACTGAAGTTGTCGTGTTGCGCTCGCACTACAGAATGTCTAAAATATGTCTCGTGTAGACGTTATGAACTTGTTTGGCAAAAAAAGGCTCTCGTAGTTGTTAAAAAGGCAAATAAACTTTACGCAAACACATTTGAGGCACGAATCTTAGATTTTCAAAATGTCTATTTTAGGTCTTCTGTAGACCAAGACGTCTATAGTTGTTTGTAGCCGTTTCGAGAAGTCTTTTAGAGGTTTTGTGTTTCGTGGGTAGTGATTTACCATGCTTGGTCCCAGCAAATTTTGCTGGTAGGGTATATATATATATATATATATATATATATATATATGAGAACTAACAGACAAAGATGCCAAGGAAAGTATAGGGGAAGCTATTAGAAGTAATTGTAATGTAAATGTGAAGAAAGGAAAGTGGACGAAAAGATAACTTGCCACCGGCAGGATCCGAACCTGCGACCTTCGAATAACGCGTCCGATGCTCTACCACTGAGCTACGGTGGCGGTCATCTCCCCGTCCACTTTATAGGGTATATATATGTACTTAAACGTGGATGGATGGATGGATGCTATGAGCGTCCCCTTCATAACGGGGCGGTGACATGTCTGCCACCAGGCTCGAAAAAAAACTTTCTTTTTATGGTGGCCTAATGCCTTATCTACATTGATTAAATCTATGTTATTACAGCAAAGAAAAATATAAGTTCACGGTCCATCTCTCTGCTTCTTAAGGCAGAATGACCTTATTTTCCCCCTTCTTCATTTTTGTCCTTTATCTCTACTTTTCTGCCACCAATACTCTAACCGTCTCTTACTTATTTCTATCGCGGACGTGTTCAGCTTTCCATTGTTGTCCCTAAAACCCAAGGCTTCATGTAGACTCGTGTCCACACGTATATCTGGGTGGATATCGCCACATTCAATCAGTACATGTTCCATCGTTTCCTTAGTTCCCCCCACAGCATGTACATTGTTCTTCTTCGTTACAGAATCTCGCTTTATAGCTACGCGTTCTAAGGCAACCCGACCTTGCCTCAAACAGTAAAGCGCTTCCCCTTGAATTATCATAAAACCTCTCCCTCCTTATTTCGTTTTTTCCCTTTCGGTAGTCACTGAGAGCCGGCTTCTTTTCCATCGCTGTCATCCAATAAGTCCTCTCCGCCTCTCTGACTTTTCGCTTAATGCTCCTTGTTGCCATGTCGCCCACACTGCTAGCCGTATATTTACTGGTGAGCCTCCTAGTTCTTTTTCTCCACTGCGTGTCGACGCTTTTTCTATACAAATACCTGAAAACCTTCCCTGCCCATCTACTCTCCTTCATTTTCCGCAGCCTCTCTTCAAATCTAATTTTGCTCTGAGCTTCCCTCACTTCAAAACCTGTCCATCCCATATCACCCTTACAGCCTCATTTGTCGTCTTCCCGTGAGCGCCCAACGCGAGGCGTCCCACAGTCCTTTGATTTACATCCATTCCAGATTGCACCTCTGACTTCATGCACACCACTGAGTTCCCAAATGTAAGCCCCGGAACCATCACACCCTTCCACAGCCCTCGAAGCACCTCGTACCTATTGTATCCCCATAACGCTCTGTGCTTCATGATTGCAGCATTCCTCTTTCCCTTTGTTACCGATGCTTTCTCTTGTACCTCCATATATCTATCCCCCCTCATTTACCCACACTCCGAGGTACTTGTATTCGCTTACCCTCGGTATTTCTTGGCCCTGTATTAAGACCGCATGGTCTTCGTGATCATTGAATAACATCAATCCATATTTTGTTGCACTAAAACCTAGTCCTAGAGCCTCGCCCTCCCTTCCGCATATATCTGCCAGCCGCTGTATATCATCTTGACTGTCCGCAAATAAGACAATATCGTCAGCATAAAATAGACCTGGAAGCTTCTGCTCAACCATCGCGCCTGCCTGTTTGTGTGACAGATTAAATCCAATGTTGCTACCTTCTAGCGCTTTTTCCATCCTCACCATGTACAGCATGAATAACAGCGGGGACAAAGGACATCCCTGTCTCAGCCCCTTGCTAATGTCAACGCTGTCCTTGCTGCTTATTCCTTCCCATTCTACACAAACTGTATTTTTTCGGTATATCTCCCTCAAAAGCTGTATACAGTCGTCACCTATGCCCACTTCCTTCAATATATCCCACAAAATTTCCTGATTAACGTTGTCATATGCCCCGGTGATGTCTAGATAAGCTACGTATAAGGGCCTGTTTTCTATTTTTGATATTTCTATACACTGTGTAAGAACAAACAGGTTATCGTCTAACCGCCTGTCGATTCGGAATCCATTCTGGAGTTCTCCCAAAATATCATTTTGCTCTACCCACGTTTCTATTTTTAATTTTACTGCCTGCATCGCCAACCGGTATAGCACCGATGTAATAGTTAGCGGTCTATACGAGCGAATGTTATCCTTTTCTCCCCTGCCTTTATAGATTAAGTTCATTCTACTTTTTCGCCAACTGTCTGGTATTTCCCTCTCCTGTAAGCACTTTTCTACGGCTTTCAGCAGTGCTTCTTTAGTGCTCTGTCCTAGTTCGTCAATTAGGCTGACGGGAACCCCATCTAAGCCCGGAGTAGTGCGCTTAGGAATTTTTCCTTCGGCCTTCTTCCAATTGAAATTCTCAAGTACTACATCTTCCTCGGTTGTACTCTTCTGTATACTTTTACTCACCGGGGGAATCCCCTGGGCGACCTTTTTAAACGAATCGGCTGTTACCTTTCGGATGTAACCTAGCGCTTCATACCCTTCCAATTGATTTCCTTCTTCATCTACCATATGTTGTTGCATTGTTACAGACTTCCTACCTAGTGCTTTTAGGTGGCTCCAAAATATCCTAGGCGCGGCCTTCTTCTTTTCGCGAATCTCTGTCATCCAGCGTTCACTTTCGCCTTTAATTTTTGCCTCGACTAATTTCTGCACAATGGATTTTTGCTCTAAATATATTTCCCATACTTGGTTGACTTCATCCTGTGGCCGCTTCTCCTTTTTTGCTTGTCTGTGCTGCCGTGATGCCTCACGTCGCTTCTCGATCGCATCCCGGATTTCTTTGTTCCACCAACTTTTTGGCTTTCTCTTTCCTTTCCAAGAAATAGTTTTCTTCTCTTTTTCTATTTCTTTCGTGATTACATGTAGCAGCTCACTATACTTCCAGTCTTTGCCTGGAAGTTTGTCTACTTCTTCCTCGACTCTTGCGGCTATATTAGTTATTTGTTTCTCATTTAAATATGAGCTGCCAATGTTCGATTCTAGGTTCTTATTTTCAGTTTTATATCCCATTTGTAATGTTATGCGTTTATGATCACTACCCAAGCTGTTAATGCCTTCCTCGTCTATTCTCATCTCTCTAAGTTTGTCATAGATTCCTTCTGTCATGAGACAATAATCAATGCTCGACTGCCTGTTTTCGACTTCCCACGTGATGTGTCCCTCACACTTAGGCCCCGCGTTAACTATTTCAAGACTATGTTGCTCGCAGAGATCTAGCAATAACTTGCCATTGGAGTCTGAATATCCGTCAAGGTCATGTATGTGTGCATTCATGTCCCCTAGAAGGATTATTTCGGCATCATGACCAAATTCTTTAATATCGGTGCTTATGCATTTCACTATCTCCAGATTCTTTTCTCTGCAGTTATTCCCCGTCCACAAGTAAGCTACACCTAGCCACGTTTTCTTTCCACCTACTGTGCCCGAAACCCACAGGTGCTCTGAACACGTTTGCTTCACTCTATCCCATTTTGCTCTGCTATGAATTAGCATTCCAACACCCCCCACCTCTCCTTTCTGATATGATCCTGTTGCATCCTTCCCAAATGTAATTGTCAATATGTGGTGGCTCTTCCAAGTCTCTAAGGTGTGTTTCTGTAACCGCATAAACACCTATCTGTTCCTTGTTTAACTGTCCCTCAATCTCTAACCATTTTGCCTTTTTTTCTGCCACCCTGCATGTTAATGTAACCAATTGCGACACGCGCCTTCTCCCTTCTTTTACCTTTTCTCTGGTTTTTCGCTATACTACCTGTCACAGAGTCCCCCTGGTTGTTGTCCTCATTACACGCTACCCTGGACACCGAAGGGCCCGCGTGCCCCCCCCAAAAAAGCTACTGCGCGTCCTGCAAGTCGCCAACCCACCTCATGACCAAGCCTCCTATTGAAGTGTATTCCGTCTCTTCGAAAACCACCCCACCTGTGCACCTCTCTGTTTATTTCCACTACCTCGATGCCCTTCTCTCGACTCATCCGCCATATCTCTTTGTTTGCGTCGACAACCGCTCTTTGCAGGTTGCCGTCACGCACCGGTACCTCCGGTATTGTGCATACCACTATCTGCACCTGAGGGGAAATGGCGCGCATGTCATCGACCCCTTTCGCCAATGTGGTCGCTAGTTCGGCTGATTCTTCATTCAAGACATCGTTTAGACCTCCCGCAATTATCACGAGGTTACGTCCATTAGCTTTAGTTGCGAGTTCTGCGCTAGCTTGTCTCATCACTGATCCCAGCCTACGTCCCGGGAACGTCCCTATTAAAACTCGTTTGTCGCCTCTCACCCTTTCCTTGACTGCTTCTGCGCATCTAGCTAAATTCGAGTCCCCGGCCATTATAACGTGCTCCGACTTTTCTGCTGGACTGTCCCGCACCTGGCCACTCCCTCGGTCACCAGCTCGCGCAACCGCCGCTGTTTTGCTCCCTCCCATCCCCAAAACCACCTCGCGGAAACTGGGTCCTGTGCCCCCTGCACCTGTCTTCCCCAAACCTGTCTCCACCTTCGCGTCTCCCACTATGGGGGTTGATGCCCCCCCTGTTCCCGCCGTCGCTTGCCTCCTTGTTCACCATGACTGCCTTCGCTAACCCCTTCCTCAGCTGACTTTAGCCTTTCTCCCATAGCCATCGTTTTTTCTCGCTCTGTCGCCAACGCATTCTCCAGCTCGGCGATTTTTACCTTGAGCTCATTCTGGGCAGCCATCATTATTTCCATTTTCGCCTCTAACTCACATTGCTTACACTTGGCGTCAGCTTGTTCTGCCTTGTCATCCTCTATTTTCCATCCCATTCCGCACCCTGAACACTTTACGGTCTTTTTGACCATGGCCAGATCGTTCACACTTCGGATTACATGCACTCAAAGCGAAAAGGTACCACAAAACTCCGCCAGTATGCTTCAAAGCACTTGTGTACCCTTCAGCCACGTGGTGGCCGAAAAAAAAAAAAGAAAAAAAAAAGCCAAGAGACTGTCACACAAGAAACAGTACAAAGTTGTAACCCCAATTAATCTTCAATCTAGTGGGTTATGTACTCATATAACTAATAAAAGCAAGCTCGAATCATGCAGAAAAAACTTATCTGTCGCTGTCATTCCGGAGCCCACGAAAAACACGTCCGTCCTCTAGCGGCACTACGCGGCAACGTGGGAGCGTCAGTCAGCGCCGCCTGTTGCCATTACGGCGAGTGTGGAACACTCTTTTTTGCCTGTAGGCGTCACGTAGTACGTGATCTTATTACGAGAGGGCAGCTGACTAGTAATCCCTCGCATACAACCTGAAGGCATCAAGTCTGCCAGAACGAGACCCTCGTTATGAATGAAGGAGGGAATTGTAAACTTAAGGGCTCGTTTTCTTTGTTAAACACAGTATTAATGAGAACTAACAGACAAAGATGCCAAGGAAAGTATAGGGGAAGCTATTAGAAGTAATTGTAATGTAAATGTGACGATGACCGCCACCGTAGCTCAGTGGTAGAGCATCGGACGCGTTATTCGAAGGTCGCAGGTTCGGATCCTGCCGGTGGCAAGTTATCTTTTCGTCCACTTTCCTTTCTTCACATTTACATTACAATTACTTCTAATAGCTTCCCCTATACTTTCCTTGGCATCTTTGTCTGTTAGTTCTCATTAATACTGTGTTTAACAAAGAAAACGAGCCCTTAAGTTTACAATTCCCTCCTTCATTCATAACGAGGGTCTCGTTCTGGCAGACTTGATGCCTTCAGGTTGTATGCGAGGGATTACTAGTCAGCTGCCCTCTCGTAATAAGATCACGTACTACGTGACGCCTACAGGCAAAAAAATGAGTGTTCCACACTCGCCGTAATGGCAACAGGCGGCGCTGACTGACGCTCCCACGTTTAAGTACATATATATACCCTATAAAGTGGACGGGGAGATGACCGCCACCGTAGCTCAGTGGTAGAGCATCGGACGCGTTATTCGAAGGTCGCAGGTTCGGATCCTGCCGGTGGCAAGTTATCTTTTCGTCCACTTTCCTTGCTTCACATTTACATTACAATTACTTCTAATAGCTTCCCCTATACTTTCCTTGGCATCTTTGTCTGTTAGTTCTCATTAATACTGTGTTTAACAAAGAAAACGAGCCCTTAAGTTTACAATTCCCTCCTTCATATATATATATATATATATATATATATATATATGAAGCGAACAATGGGGGCGAACAATGTAGAAGAAGAGCAAGCCGGGCCCCGCCCACTCCGGCAAAATGAAAACTCTCCCCCCTGCCGACGCCCATGCGTCTCCGCCTATGTCTGGAATCCTGACGCCAAATCTGCTTTAGAAATGACCCATACACATGGTCGTCGGCAGGATTTTCTCTTGGGGGGGGTGCGAACGAGCGTTGCATCGCGGCTGGGGGGAGGGGGGAGAGCACTGGTCTAGCTTGGGTGAGGGCAAGTGGTGGCGATCGAGGTTTGAGGGGGGGCAAGTGCCCCTTTTGCACCCCCCTGCCGACGCCCATGCATACATGAGATATGGGCAGGGTCATAGGCGTGCGCACGAGGGGGGGCAGAGGGGGCGGCCGCCCCCCCTAGTCACCAAACAGGGGGGCGCAAAGTCAGCCCCATACATTGACATATTGGGGAGGGGGCGCTGCGACTCGTAGGGGGGGGGGGGGCGCAAAGTCAGCCACATACATTGGCATAATAGGAAGGGGGGGGGGGGCGCTGCGACGAACCTTCGCCCCCCCCCTGAAGGGTAACCCTGCGCACGCCTATGGGCAGGGTTGCCGTTGGGTGCACAGGCGCCAGAACTCACGCGAAAAGTAGCCAAAGTAGCCATATCATTTGATAATCACCAATTTTCTAGCCAAATAGAACAGAAGCGGTATTATCAACGGAGTCTTTGAAGAAATAAAACCATTTTTGAATAAGTAAAACCACAAGTTTAAAAAAGACCCATGGGGCCAACTGGAAATTTTCGTCGCCAGCGGGGGTTCAGAAGTAGCCAATTTGGCGCAGTAGCCACCAACGGCAACCCTGGATATGGGAAAGGTTTTCTTTCAAATGGAAACGTTAGCTAGCTGACATTTTGTTCAAACTCACCCCCCCCCCCCCCGCTCCCCACTTCATTGTACCGGCCCTTTGCGGGACTAAATTTCGTGACTGCGGCCCGGTAGCTGACGTGAGTTTGAGGCCCCTGGTTTAGACGATATATCCGCGAATAAGTACGGATTGTATCAGTAGCGTAGCCAGAAATTTTTTTCGGGGGGGGGGGGTTCAACCATACTTTATGTATGTTCGTGCGTGCGTTTGTATGTGTGCGCGCATATATACGCAAGCAAAACTCAAAAATTTCGGGGGGGGGGGGGGGGGGGTTTGAACCCCCACCAACCCCCCCCCCCCTGGCTACGCCACTGGATTGTATCTCTTTTGTGCTAGCTGGGTCTTTGTATAGTTTGAGTGAACATGTAAATTTTGAAGGAAAGTAACGCAAAAGTAATCGATTACATCTCTGCACTTGCTCAGTTACTTTTCTGGGGCTGTAATCAATGAATCGGTTACTTATTTTGTGTAACGTGTCCACCACACGCTTCGAAGCGCGCTACGCTCAGCGGCGCTAGCAGTTCAGTTTTGGGGAAGTTGTGAATTGCTTCGAAGATCCTATCGCGAAACTTTTTCAATAATTTTTCTTACAAAAGCTTCCGCGTTTTGAAAGCAAGCCGCGCTCGTTGGGAGGTCCTGTCAGCAGCAAAAGTGGTGGCGCAGCAATCGCTGCAACGCCGTCGTTGCTTGCTGGCTTGTTTGCTCTTCGCGCTGTTGCGCCGGTTGCGCGGCTGTCGGTGGTGTGTGGCGTTTCCGTCGCGCGCGCGTGTGCAGTGGTGTTCCCGTGTAAGCTCGGCCGAATCGAGCGGCGGCTCCTGTATGCCTACCTGGACAAAATGAAGGACCAGGCGGGCCCTTCGGACTCCTGGGTGTCCGGCGTCAAGTTGGGCATCGTCAGGCTGGGCCGCGCCGCCGGAAAGGTACGGTCTTCTGGCGCCAGACTAAGGCTCTTTCCGTTTATCGTCGTTTCTGGGCGCGTCGCAGCTGCAGCCTGCGACGGGCCCCGAACCCTGGCGTGGTTTCATTGTTCCCGCTGCGGAATCGAGGTGTGCGGTGGGGACTTTCTCGAAGCCTTTTCGTTGTGCGTTTTCGTAATCTGTGGTTGCCGTGCATCGCCGCGGCTTAACGCAAAGAACTTCTCTGGTTGCTATGCCGCGTAAAACTGGGCTAGAGAAACCGAGCAAATAAAACAAAAGCAAAACGCCTCTCGGAAGACCGTGCAGGAAGTGAAACTGACTGTTCCTTGTCCGGCCTGTCTCGGGGCTTTCTTTTGTTATGTAGGCCAGTGAACCGTTTTATCTCACAAGAAGCCTCGCAAATGCTCTGTTGCGAGTGGCTACCCTAGCTGATGAGCCTAGTGCAGCTGCATCCCATTTATCGTGGCGAGCTTCTTTGATGTGCTCTTTCATTCGCGCATTTGAGCCGTTTTCACGTTGTCGCTTGGCCATATTGCAGCGCCCTTGGTATACGACCCAGTCAATGCGTGCATGACTATCGGTGGCACGTCTCCGAGGGGGCCACCACTTCAAGGGCGATCAATAAGGGCCCATGGCGGTTCGCTGGCCGCCTAATATTTACGAAACATCATGCGAACGGTGCTGTGTGAATCAGCTGGCACCGGCCAACGAGAGGGTCGTCTTCTTTTTTTGTTGTCTCCCAGACATGAGAGCGCTGGGGCACCACTTCCAACTGGGATTGGGGAGGCGTTTTTGTGAATACCCGTGGTTGTGTGATGGCTGATCGTTCTTTCTTCGACGTCGAAAGGGGCCTTGGGGTCTCTTGGTCCTTCCAAAGGACGCTTTTGGTTGCTGTAAAGCTGCCGCGCGTTCGGCCGGTGCCTGCTAAATTTCTTCAGCGTATAGGACACGTAGTATCTTGATCTGGGATGCAGAACGAAAGCGTCGTGGTTGGCTTTTATAATCTGCAAAACCTGTGTCGCATCGAGCAACCCGCGCACGTAATAATTTTCGGATCGTGGTACACTCAAAACGGATACCGTAGTCACTGCAGCGGACTTCGCTAATGGAGCCTGCAAACGACCTGGTTTGTTAGTCTGCAGTCGTTTCTCGCGCGTGTTCGCACCTTCTCGACGCAGGTGCAGTGCTTCCGGTCGTGTGTTGTTGGCTCCTTCATGTTGTGTAGTCCCGCCACTAGTTGAAAGGAAGGGCCAATTCAAGCAATGCACTTGAGACTAAAATGGTGACTCGCATCTTAGAGATACTTTCGAGTATATGTATTTTTCCGTATCGAGATACATCAGTATCTCAGTAGTGAAGTACTTTTTTTGATGTATCGACTATATCGCAATACTGTGAAGGGTGTCCCATTACTAAAATCCCGAGCAAGCGCCCCTACCAGAGCTAGTGCCCCCCTCCCCCTCCCTTTCTTCGGGAGATTTCAAATATGCGGCCTCTTCTCCCCTCCCACTATTTTCACTGTTTCATTCGCTGTTTTTATTCGCCGGATGAGGGCGAATGAAAACGCTGAATGCATGCATATTTAATTAAGCACTTCATTAGAAGCACGGGTGTGCATTCTTTATTCTTAGCGGATCTCCGCTGCCATCTTGGAATTTTGATCCATGACCGAACAAGCCTCCATATCTTGTCGAATTATCCTTCACCGTAGGGATTTTTTTTTGTCAGAAATGAGCCGACCTGTTTACATACATCATACATAAGCATACATACATAAAACGAACATGAACAATAAAGTAATAAAAGGTTTGAAAAAATAAATAACAACTATCAATAATAAAAATCATACAAAAGTAATTATAAGGACAAAACTGCACTAAAAAGGAAAGCGTGCACACAAGAACAAACGAGGCTGAACATTTGTATCCTAAACAGTAGTCAATTGACCGAGTTATACAGCGAGCTAGATAAATCACTAAGCACATGTACATCTGAAGCTGTTATACTAGTCAGTCGAGTTCAAGGCAAATGGAGGCCCACTTTTTGGAAATGAAGTGTCCTTGTCAACCTAAAATTGTGGCCTCCGCTCCAGTGGCATGCCACTGACACAGCTGACTGCGCAGGCGACGATAAAACCATGCTACAAAAAATGCGCTTTTAATTATTGATGTGGTCAACGTGACTGGGGAGGCATTGTATGGTATGGCACTGAATTTCATTAAAATGAAATGGGTTAACATTGAGTTCAATGGTGCTTCCGTGAGGGATTTAAAAAAAGTTAGTATATCTGAAGTTTGGAGAAGGGTGAAAAACCCCCGAGGCACTGCGCCGACCAACGTAAAAATGAAAACACACTGAAAAGGGCAGTGGTTTCTACGCTTCTATGACGTGCGCCGAAAATCTGCACAAGACAAGAAGACTACGCAGCCGACGTACACTTGGTGCGGCGGGGAATTGTCAGCTTGTGACTATCCGAATTCCTTCTTGAACGCTGTCGAACGACAAATGGCACGTCCGCAGTTGCCCTGTGCTGCCTCTGGTAAAAAGCGCGTGGGGATACCGTATATCCCTTCCATAAGCGAAGCCCTAAGCCGTGTTCTGCGTTCCTACAACGTCCAAGTGGCACATGTTCCAGACCAGAAACTGCGACAATCACTTGTAAATGTGAAGGACCAACTTCCTAAAGTGAAGTTCCCCGGTGTGGTGTACGCTGTCCCATGAGCGGATTGGGACGACGTATATATTGGTGAAACTGATGACTTTGAACGGCATCTCAAGCAGCACAATTATGACGTTAAGAAAGGAAATGTGAAGTCCAGTGCTTTGGCTGAGTATGCGTCAGGTGGACACGCAATTGATGGGGGAGGGCACGTGTTCTTGCTAGAGAAAAAGGACTGTCATGGCGTCTTTTTCTTGAGTCGCTCGTGATAGACCACACCATGCACTCTCAACAGGAGCGATGGTAATCTGCCATCATTGTATGCGCGCTTGCCTGCGTGATATACTCAAGCGCACCTAAGGCGAACTGCTTGACAAATTTTTTCATTGCATTTGTAGAACAAGGCTCCCGTGTGGGAGCCGAAACGTCTTTTTCTGTGTGTTTTAATTTTTACTTTGGTCGGCGCAGTGCCTGGGGGGTTTTTACCCTTCTCCATGTATCATCCCAACCAGACGGGCTTCCGTCAAACTTTAAGCTTCATCTGAATAGTTTGTTTAACCGTCGTTCGTTGAAGTCGTGTTTTTCTGTATTATGCGGCGCTTGCAGAGCATCATTATCCCCAAAACCAAGTATTATGCTATCTG